>OMNZ01004277.1:8157-22962 GCA_900303255.1 Lesueurigobius sanzi | reverse complement strand
GCTTTATGCATTTGTTAGATTTATTTGCTGAAAATATACAGTATTTATGTCGTAAATCTCACCTACAGTGTCTCGCCTCAACACAGCAGCAGCAGCAGCATGCGTCTATAGTTGCCCCGAGGCAGATTGACAGAGGTGTGGCTGCCATTCCACACTAATAGGCTGCATGACTTTCAACAACCATTTAAACAGATTCTCTGACCTCAGGCACAGCGAGTCAAGTGGGTTTCCCAAGGACACAATTATTGTGCAATGAGGAAAGGAACCACCGAGCTTCTGATAAGTGAGAGATCTGTGTTACTTATTTAGCTCATGCAGCTCCACATTTTTACTTTATTTCTGATGCGATTGGCTCACTGCAGGTCCAGGGTCCTGATGCAATGGTGGATAAAATAAAGTCAAATGAGGATGACAAATTGCCCTACGGAGACAATACAGTGTCAAATATAATACAAATACAGAATACTAAAATAATACTTAGTGGACATAATGCATATACTGTACTTCAGCATTGATATTTTACGTATTTTATGTAAGGACAGTGACCCCTTCTGCAGACAGTAGAGGGAATGGTGTTTGCTAGAATATGCTTTCACTTTTTGCTCACGGCATTCCAGCAAATTCATGGCACAGAAATGAACACACTTTGCGCCTCATTTACTAAGCCAGGTGCTAATTTTTGAGTACTACTTAAAATGAGCAAGTAGTATTTTGTAGCCACATTGCACCTGATTCACCATAAGAAATAGTCACTGAGAGAACATCTACGTATAAAAAGTTAAGATTGGTAAATGACAGATGTGTATAATTAATCTAACTTTATTAAAATAAAGTGCATTTCTTCATAAATCTCCCGGACGTCAACCCTTTGTTATGCAAATGAGCCATATACAAGGATTTTAATTAATTTTAATGTGACATTGACGCACAAACTGCATAAGTCTGTCCTGTGCAAAACCTGCTTCTCAAAGTTTTCCCCCTTGTACTTGTGAAAAATAAGACAACATCCCCTCAACAATATCATTTGCTTTTTCTCCATCTAAATCTTTTCACATTGTAGGAACCATGCCCCGATTTGCAAATGCATTAAAGTCCTAAGATGAATGGAAAACTCAACTGCTCCTGCTTTTTGCTCCACTTTAGCATGTACTATCCTTTTTGCTCAGAATGGGTCCAGTAATGGATTATGGGCTTTAAAAATATAGAGGACAGTTTGTGTTCCTTTTTCATTGCGATAAAATCCAGGAATTACAGTATGGAGAACTTCAGTAGTAGAACTAGAAGAAATGGCCAAAGTGGTTTAAACAGAACCGCATGAATGACGTGACATACTATGCCAAAAGCTCTAAAAGTGGTAATAGTCAGAGCACCAAAATAAAATCATTTACATCCCATTTGCCATCGTCCAAATCCACCTCATCTACTTTCCAGGAAACAAACAGCGGCCTTGTTTTCATGTTTGTGATAATGGGCGACCGCAACAATTCCCAAGTCAGACTTCAACTCAAGTCCCGAAACCACAGACCGAAAGCTCACCTCCCAGGAGCAGACTCCAGTTACTCCGCGCATAAATCCGTCAACGTTTTGGAAAAAGGCAACACATGGCATGACATAACCGCACCGCTGAAGTATAAGGCGTCTTTTCCACTATAGATCTTCTAACCTGGAAGACTGCGTTGCAATTAGAGGATTAGGTCTGGTGGAGCGGCATTTTGAATTTCCATAAATGCTAAGCAGGGGTCTTTTGAGGTCACACTTCTAAAGCTACAAAAATGCACCCAGAGGAGAAGTTTAAAATGTGTTTAAAAAGAACAGAGGTAGCAAAAGGTTAGAATCGCTAAAATTGCTCTATGTCCTTATCTCGGCATGAGTTGAGATTAACTACATCATCATGCCTTCAATTTTGCACAGTGTCTCAACTTTTTGACAGCACACGAGGCATTTTTTTTTCTTGGATGGCATTCCTGAAAACCACATGTTGTTTAGAGTCTAACCAGCGGGTAATGGTTCCCTCGGGGAGACGGCTCGAGTTACACAGGGCTAAAGCGCGTCATTCTGAAGCCTGGTTAGGTCATTGCCCCGCGGCCTGTTTCAACCATTTTGCTGTGGTGGGGAAACCTGCTTTAATATTCACGCACCATAAATTGACTCATCTCTGTTATAGGGCAAAAGTCACAGACGAACTAGAGGAAGGGTCAAATAGAGAAACAGTGCAAAAAATAAACAGTAAATGGATTAAAGGACTCAAAGCACCTCAAAAGCTTTATTTTCCAATTAAGGGGGGATGTTTTGGTAAAAATGCATTTGTTTATTAGTTTAATTTGTTCAATTTTGAGGTTTTTGATCTCTCATCATCACCAAATTGTAATTTCCAAGGTGTTGTTTTAAACACGTTCACCTTTAAATAAACAATGGTGTCGATAAATGATGAGGCTTGACCTGAATCTGTCCAAGATTTGGTCCACATTTGGGACTTTTAGAGAGGCATGTATTTTCAGAGATGGTACAATGTGTAAAACCTGATTTTTTATTACAATACAATGAAAACGGGAGCGAACTAAATTGTCGGTTATGGTCCAAACTCATTCCTAACTTTCCTAGCACATTCCTAACATCACAGTTCTTCACAGGAATGAGTTTATAAGCACATTTCACAACTTGCAGGGTCACTTTTCAGGGTCATGGTCACAGAAATGATAACAAAACTATCACCTGCAAGTTCATGAAATTTATACAAATGCTGAAATTAGATGCACTGTATTATTTCAACATATTTTCAAATTTAAAATACTAAAGGTGATCTAAACAAATGTGGTTCCAGTACTAGAAAAAAAATGAGGTATAGCACCTTTAAGTAGCTTCCCTTAACTTTCCAAAACTAATAAAGCAACACCGCATAACTTTTCCAGGTTAGTGCTTCTAGAGGCCACAAGTGCCACTGCACTGTCACAAAAATGCCTGCACCAATGACGGATTATGCGGCAAATAGTGAATAATATTAGGAAGAAACATCAATGAATTCCCCCAAAATATAACAAAAAAATATATATAAAATCATTTCAATCAATCAATCAATCAATCAATCAAAGTTTATTTATAAAGCGCTTTTCATACAAAGATGCAACCCAAAGTGCTTTACAGATTAAAAACACATTAAAAACAGAAACATCAATTTACACACCCAACTCCCGCACCCCACATATATTTACACGTGCATTCACCTAAAACTTTCAGTGTTGCTTTGAGTTGTAGACTTTACATAATTGCATGAAAAGTATCAATACTACGTTACAATATTTTAAGATTTTATCACTACTGCAGTATAATTACTAACATGAAAATAGTTGTTAAGTTAACTACCAGGTTATTCATAAGGCTCAGAATGATGAATATAAATTGGGATTATTTGAGTGTGTTTTTTTATGCTGATATTATAATAATCTGTCCAGTAAAATAGGGGCCCCCTGCACCCACCCGCACAACCCCAGAAAGTGAACTGCTGAAGTGACATTGTTGACAGATTTTCCTTTTTGAAAGTTAGTCAATCAGAGCAAACACCATCTCTATGCCAGTTCTCATTATGTGCATGAGCTGGAGCTTGATGACATCACACGGCCCATTTAGTTTTACTGTCCAAAGACTACAAACACCCACAGCGCAGTGAAATTAGGTGGCCGCACTATTACGACACAAAGTACTCACGTTTTTGCTGGACAAGGCGAAGGTGGCGCGACTGGAGAAGCGCGTGGTGGTCGGGCTGCTGCTGGACAACGGACCGGTCACCATGGCCGACACTCTGGAACCGATTGCGGGGGGGCTGACGGAGGTGGGCGAAGAGGTCCCCTGGGTGCCACTCAGGTGGGACGCCTGGCCTAAGTAAGCCTGGCCTTTCCCGTAGAAAATCTCCTTCACCTCCTCGTGGTCCTCCTCGTGTATCCCGTTGAGTTTGGGGCTGCCGTGGTGGTTGAGCTTGCCGTTTTGGCTTCCGTTTGGCTCGCTCGTCTGGCCCATGAGGAGCTGCACTTGCCTGGTCAAAACCTCCAGCTGGCCCTTCAGCTGCTGGTTCTCCTCCTGGAGCTGGGACACCGCCCGGCTCAGGGGCACGCTCAGCTGGGACGACTCCTCCAAGCGGCGCTCCATGCCGATCTTGAAGGCGCTGACGTCGACGTGGATTTCTCTGATGGCGTCCCGGAGCGTGTTTTCGTAGCGGGACAGGGCGCCGCACACGGTCTCGCCCTCCGGAGAGCAGGGCCTGGGGTGGCAGTAGTCACCCACTTCCAGCAGGGTCTCCATCACGGCAGACAGAGGTATGTTCGAAAAGGTCCTTCAGGGGAGAGCCCAGACAGGGACGTGAGCAGGTCTGTAAGAAATGAAGAGGCTCGTAGCTGGAGGGGTAGAGTCCCGGGACGAAGGGTCAAGAGGTGGATGTTTTGGAGTGGGGTCAAACTTCAACTCTGTTTGATCCTCACGTACGCAACTCGAAGAAACCTGAAATGGACAGATACAAGAGCAGAGTGATAAAAATGTTTAATAACCTTTTCCACACAGTAGCAAGTGATTTAGCGAGTGTCTTGATTTGTCTAAAACAGTGACAGAGGGTTGAGGTTAAGTTTAAAACTCTTTGCAATAGCCCCAACTCATTTCTATCTCCCACAAATCCTTCAGCACACCGGGATTCTTCACATACATGGATTTATGATTGTGTACAAATTTCACATTGTAGTAGAGATTTTTCAAATTGCCAACTGGACTTGGGTTGATTTAGGTGAGGACCCCCCCCCCCATCTTCAGAGGCTTCAAGCTCGAGGTGTGTCTGTCTTGCATGTTTGTCAAATGTCCCCTGCAATACATTGATTTAATGTACTGTATATGCAAGTTACACAATATTCAGACTCATGGCAACACCGACAAATCCGCAAAACGCATTATCGTGCACTTTCGGGTTAGCGAATGACTAAATCAATCATTTTTCTTTTTCTATCACTTCAATCGAGTGAAAGTGGTAAAAATTGGTAACCACAGTTTAGAAATGTGCAGTACATCTCCATTGTATTGCAAAACTAACTATTTTAAACCACAATGAACTAGAAACCATTCAGATCCTTTATAACTATTGCATTTGACAGTATACACCAAACAGTTGACCAGAATTTTGCATTATTCTGAATGAACAGGGTCTGTCCATTACAAATGAAAGCGATAGTGAAGATAAACACAAGACTAGATTGTACAAACTTGTGGGAGGACGGAGCATCTGTAACAAAAAGCTTTAGGTTCTCAAACTCTTCACGCCCCTGGAAAAAAAAAAAAGTACCACCAGATATAAACCTTGTCTGTAACAGGACAATACCAATTCAAAACTTTGGTTGAATCTGGCCTAAAGTATGATTTTACTTTCATTTAAGTACTTAACTCAAGGACTATCCCTAAAGAGGACAAAAACATAAACAAAATCATCAATAAACTAAAAAAAAGTGCAGAGGAGCCCGGTTTCCATCTGAAATAGCCAATGCATCACCAGTTGTACCTGTATCAGTTTGAGAAAGCCAGCTTTAGGCTATTAATCCCAAGGCTAACACTGACATACTGATAAGACAGCCATTCACTCACATTCATGTATGTGCTTATCTTTACTGAGAGACAGGAGCTAACCAATCAATTTCATACAATACACAGTTTAATTTTAGTCTAATACAGTCAGCAAAGCTATTTCTTTGACTAAAATGAACACTGCTGCCAAGTATTTCTCCAGCAAAACTCACAAAGTGGCTAAGTGGTGCATAATCCAATATAAAGTTCTCAAAACATTTCTCCTACCTCCCGTGCTCAGTAGTGGTCCAGTGGATCCCTCAGAGCTGCTGCGCTCCTCTCTTCTCCGTCCTATCAACAGTTGTGTGTGCTTTGCCGGCGCTGGTTTGTTTTACTCAAGTCCTTGTCAGAGCGAAGGAGGAGGAGACACGGGGAGCTAGGAGGAGTGAAGGAGGCTTGTAAATCTAAGGGGAGGAACCGAGTGCACTTTTATGACCTGATGCTGAGTAAACTCTTGGCTGGAGTCCCGCCCCGCGCTGTCACTGTCTGGCTGCACGGGACAAATCAGCTTCCTCTTTCACCAATTTTCTCAGGAGAGCTACTGTAGTTGTTGCAATCTACTGCCTTTTGTTAAATTTGCACCCAGTTTGGACATGATTTAGTCCTAATTGGGTATGTTTTAGATCAATTTTCAAATATTTTATGAATTGGTATTTGGCAGTGGTGGAAAGTAACAACATAAAAAGGACAAGTCAAACACATTTTAGGTACTTTTCCTAAAGTACAATTCAGTCAATTTTCTGATGAATACTTCATAACATTTTATAGGAGTAAGTCGTTCTGATCAGAAACATTACTATTTTTGTTTGTTTGTTTATTTGGTTGGGACCACACCACTCCGGATTATAGCCGTGGCCTAATTTCCATCCGTTGTCCCACGTTTGCACTCTCAAACACACTCTCATTCATCCTGGACTATTGTAAATAATTTTAGTGTTAGGGGAAACCGGAGCACGTGGAGGAAACCTACGCAGACATGCGGAGAAGCACGAACACTTACCGCTGTGCTACCGTGCCGCCCAAAGTATAAAACACCAGCGACTCATTCAGTCTGTGTTTCACCTGGTTTAGACCTGGTTTAGTCTTGATTCAGACCTGGTTTTGACCTGGTTTAGTCTTGATTCAGACCTGGTTTTGACCTGGTTTAGTCTTGATTCAGACCTGGTTTTGACCTGGTTTAGTCTTGGTTTATATCTGGTTTAGTCCTGGTTTAGATATGATTACAACAGCAGAACTCCTCATAAAAATCCTTTCAATAGTTGAAAACATATGAAATACTTTACTTTTGACTAATATAGTACACTTTACAGTGGATATAATTTCATTTAAATAGAATTTGAATCTGATACTTTTACTAATAAATATATTGCTCATATATCTGTACTTTTACTGAAGTGAGTACATTTACTACTTATTCCACCACCGATACTTGGTGTGAAAAGTTTTGGGAACCATTGACCAAGGCAATGCAAACACAAAGCTTCCTGATTCACATTCATTCCCCCCCTCTGTCTTCATTATCTGCCTTGAATAATGTTTGGATAAGATAAACATTCTCACTTATTGAGCTGCATGGCTTTAAATTGTAAACTTTAATTCACTTTCTATTTTGATGGCATTCATGACAAGCAACAGTGGAATAGAAACACTGTTTTCTCTCTTAGCTTGACCTACAAAACGGTGAAAATATAAAATCCTGGAAGTACAATGAAGCCATGCACTTCTAGCAACAGATTTAGTAAGCAAACAGCTGCAGCACATATTGTAATGACTCAATATTGTTTTCATTGCCTTCATTATGGCTTAGATGCTTCATGCAACAAAGCCACAGCCACAAAGTCCCCTGCACAGTGACATGACACAGAAAACCAATCAACCCATTCCTGGACACAGATGGTCAGCTAGAAGCACAGTGAGACACAGCGACTGCTCCGGACCTCCAGACCCCTCCAGAGCCCTCCAGACTGCCCCCTCTCCTTCTCGGTAACCAGACCCCAAACGGAGCAAACATTCCTGGGCAGATAACGCACTGGCATTCCTCCCGCTGCTCTCTGTCAACAATAGGAGCACCCTGAGAGACTACACCCGAGCCGGTATGGTCAGCTCACTTACTGGAAGTCTTAATAGCTCCCAGCACCTCCACTGACCGTCTCGTCCCTTCCTCTCTCTCTCGTTTTTTTTTTTTTTTCTCTGCGCTGGGGGCCGTACAAGTCAGTATGACCCCACAGAGGTCAGGGGTGATGCGGACTGGTTGTGTCGTCATGTAAACGGTTTGACAGAGCTGTAAATTGGGTTTAAAAAGAAGAGTCTGCGTGTTTTCTGATGGATTTTCTCTTACCAATAGTCAAAGTTTCATATACTTATACTGTATGTAACTACTGTACTGTAAATGTAAATTGGCAATTTTGTCCATTGTGAATAAATATGTGAAGATGATATTTTGGAAGTTGTTCAAATGGGAAATAGTTTGTTAAAATAACCCAAGGAATATGCAAGAGATTTATGAATTTAACTCAATATAATAACTTTTAGTCCTATTACTTTCACTAAATTATTATTCAAGTCAGAAATTGCTAATATTCCTTGGTAAGATGCAATGGTTGCAACTAGGGCAGGGTGTTGCCAACAACTTCACGATACGATACGTATCCCGATACAGGCTCCACGGTACGATATGTACCCAATACAAGTGTATCCCGATACAGCGTCCATAATACAATACATATTCCAAAGAAACTCAAGAACAATGATCTCATAGGTACAATAAATGTTAGTTTTTATTATGGTAAATATGTTCAGCAACTGAATAAACCATGGGGTTAAACAAGCAGATTTAATTAATTTCCTTTTATAATTTGCGTATCACGATATTTTCTGACAACGGTTTAGTGTTATAGCCTTCTGTCAATGTGCAAACTGCTCTATGTACTTTTTAATAACCCCTTTGGAATAAACAAAGTATTTTTGAATTGAATTGCCCCCCTAGGCAGGGCCTAAACTCTGGAACTCTCTCCCTCTGTACATAAGAGCTGCCTCCTCTGTGGAGAGTTTCAAGTCGCAGCTAAAGACGCATTTCTTTAACCTGGCTTTTAGTTCAAGCTAAATGAGACTCTGATGTTAGCGGTTCCATACTTTTTGTATTTTTTGTATATATACAGTATATATTTTTATTGTGTATGGAAAGCACTTTGGGGCAGTCTGTCTGTTTTTAAAATGTGCTATATAAATAAACTTGACCTTGACCTTGACCTACATACATACAAAATTCCCCAAATTATGAATTAACACTATTGATAAGAATGCCATGTTTTTGTAATAAATGCCCTTCAAAATAACTAACACTTTTTTATATGCTTGTTACTTGTTAGACAACTTTGCCTTCATTTGACCCATCGTCCAATGCCACTTCAAGCATCTGTTTGGAGCAGTGAACCCCCTTCTTCTCCATTTCTTTACACAAAATCATCATCAGTGGTGTCTAAGTGTAGGACTAACCAATGTCCTCCATACCGCCAGACAAGCAATTTAATCTGGAACCTTTTAGTTAAATTTTCACCATAAATAAATCTTTTTGATACAATGTTTTGGGTCACAGATCAACAGACATGTAATACCTAAGGTCAGCTCTACAGGGACCATGCTTCCCAGTCCGGGTGAGTCAGCAGTTACTGTATCTGACATTTATGAAATCAACCCAGTATGAACCACGTCACTTCTGCTGTTTTGACAATGAGCACATGTGTTTTCCCTCTCAGCTCGGCCTCTCCCCCAGAGCCTACAGCACACAGTGTAAATGTCCAAAGCGTTCATTGAAGAGAACTATACAGAGGAGATAAAACTGTACAGCCGGCCCAGCGCTCTCCGCTCTTAAACCAGGAAGTGTTGATAGGACCTGGATTTTCCCAAACATACTACAAACCTGCCAAGAACATGAGGTCATAAGAAGTGCCAAAGCAGTACTAACGAGCAGCACTTACAGAGAACAGACTCTATATCGCAATATCGTATGATAGTGTGTTTAACTTCATGAAAATAAAGCCACAACTGCTGTCATAGGCTATTTGTTCTACTAATTCAATTTTGTTCACATTTTAGAACTCTATTTCAGAGTTTTTCCAGAAATTTCCAAAAAGAAAAATTGAAAAATGTTGTACTTGATCTAGGGTGACCAGATTTTTCACATTGAAAACTGGGACAAAAATTAGATTTTATAGATGGTTTTTCATAATTTTTGTCATGTTTTGTTATTTTTTTTCATTTTTTTTTTCATTTTTCATCATTCTTTTGTATTTCTTCTTTTTTTGTCATTTTTTCATGATTTTTCTCAAATTTTTATTGCTTTTCTTTCTTTTTTTTGGGTAATTTTTCTTTTGTCACATTTTTTGTCTCGGTCAAAAGTCATAAAGTATCAAGTCAATATGCGGCTTTGGACATGGCACTGGTGAAAAACTGGGACGACTGGGACAGAGGTTGTCTAAAACTGGGACAAATGAATGGTTTCAGATAAATTCACAGGGACATGGGACGTCTGGTCACCCTAACTTGATCAGTAATGGATACTTATAGTGACTGGATCTTATGGCTAAAAGTTCTACTAGTCAACACCAGGCACATGTCTTTGGATGTTGTCTTCACTTTTGGACATTTAAAACATGAAAACCTTAGTTCATATGTGCTGACAGAGAGAAGACATCAAACCTATTCAATCATCATCATTGTCTATCATTCTACTACATGTAAAACACATGCACAATAGTGTCTACAATCAGGACCGGTGCCTGTGTGGAATAGTCACTGAATCTGAGGTCCTCAGTTTACTCTCTTCCACTTTCTGTCACACATTTGAGATTTGGGCCAAATGGACCAAAAATGTTGCCCTCCAGTCCACAAAGACGCAACAGAATATCACAAAAAAACATCTCAAAAACATTCAGATGCATAAAAAATAACAAAATATACAAGTAAAAAGAAACAAACAGACAAAACACCTAAGTACTACCACCACCAACAACAACAACAACAACAACAATTACAATCAAGACTTTCACTACTCCAGCTTCTTCTCCCTCACTGCTAAAAACAAAGATTGAAACAATGTCTATTACTACTGCTATTAATAGTACATCTGAGACATCTATCCTCCAAATAGTGCACATGATATTTATGGTTTTGTATTGTGACAAATGGTTAAACGATAAAGTAAAATATATGAGTACCTTTACCTTTATGTAGAAATATGAATATTTCTAGATTCAAAAACTAAACAAAGCTCTAGCACCATGCTGCACACAAATACAACCTCATTTTTCAGTGACTTAGACCACTTTTATAGAGTTCCTTTTGGTCACTGCCTTGCCATAAGCAGCTCGTTCTTTTAAATAAACCCACATGAGGTAAGTGGCATATTTCAAATGGCAAAACATATTTTTAATCCTTAAAGTGTGTTTTTCAGGTCACATTCTATTCACACCACATTACATTGTAAGTGCAGCCAAAATAGAACACTTCATCAAACTCATATGAAAAATAATATGACTCATGTAAGTGTGTGCACTGCCAATTCACAAAGGTCACATTCCCCTAAGGGCACAATAAAGTTCACCTTAACCAGAATACTGTATGTAAAGCAAATGAAAGGGTTTGGGCCAACTTTGGGCTATGGTTGGGGCTGTGGAGCATTCATATACCATATTCTTATGCAGATACAAAAAAAAAAAGAAAAAAAATCTTAAATCAGACACTCTTGAAAGGACAGAGCAGTTTTCCAAGGCCCTGCTTTTATGGGCAAAAGGCTAAAAACACTAAAATGGTAAAATCACACAAAATATCTTACCCCAAAATCTCTGAATCCTAATTATCTTACAGAGTAAAAATTACAAATTGCTAAAGTTAAGGTTTTCAGGAGTTGAACCAGCAGCCTCCTTGCTGAAAGGTTATTTGCCAGCTGTATGTTTCTACACATTGGCCTGGGTTTGCTGCTGTTCATGATAAAAGTGTGTGTGACGTTGATGAATGGTGATTAAGAAATGACTTGTTTATAATTTGGAAGATAATTATAGGTGCGTTATATCAACTCCAAATGTAAAGAGTCCTGATGCCAAACCACAGCCCTGCGGTACCCTCTAATTTAAACTCATTATGCTGTTACTCCTTGTGTTTTGGGGAGGGGTACAGACTCTGGCCCAGTCATTTAATATATCTTGAAGAACTGTTCCCACATACACGCCTGACCAAGATACAGTTTGTAAAACATTAAAATGCAGCTTGTGTGAGCCGAATTTAGAAATATATTTCTACAAGGGTCTGCAAAATGAAAACTATTTTTGGGGGCAAAGTTGTGTGTACCCGCAACCAAGATCATAACTATATTTAAGTACAGTATGCTACATGTTTCTGTGTATTGTGACCTCTTTGGCAACTCTATAGCAAAAAGGAATATTTTACCTTTTAAACAATATTGGGATAATCCTAGAACTAAGCCTATTTCAATAATGGACAGAAAAGAGGCAATACTGTATCACTGGAGTGTAGCTGAGGGGACAGTTGAAGTAACTAACTAGTAAAAGATGGTAAAAGTATTTTTTATTCTTTTAAAACCATATGTACAGCAAGGCACCATTCATCTGAAAGATAGTTAGATCTATTGTCAATTTCCTAACATAATGAGAGAACATTTTTATTCCATAATACTCTCAATACAAAGTTAACGCTAAAATCTAAAGACATATATGGAAAATATACTTATTTTGTCCAAGTCCAGCTGAACTTTTCAAGCATCTCAAAGTAATACTATTGGCAAAAATCCATTCTCTTCCTGGGGGCATGTAAACTACTTGCCATAGCTGTCATGGAGCTGACTGTCGGACAGCCTTTCTGACCATGAGCTAATTCATACTTGCCCAAGGACATGACCGCAGAATAAACTGGCTGCGCTGAATACAAACCACCAATTTCGCAATAGAAAGACAACTGCTTTACCACCTGAACTACTTTCACCCCTTACAATAAACTTACTTTCCAACAATAAAGCAACAGTTGGCATGGCTCCAGTTCTTTGCAGTATAATGCCCTGTTCCTGCCTCTCTGTGTGAACAGGCTTCACCAACACGTCGACTAACATCAACATCAGCATCCCGTCCGAGTCATGACATCAGAGTTTCCATGGAGACGATGGGGCCAAAACATGGCAGCAGACACGGAGCCAGCTCATGACGTTTGCTCGCACTTCAGGACGATGTAATGATCTGCACATGGGGTCGAGAGGGGGGCAGACCAGATATGAATGAAACGCATTGTTTTTGCTCGTGATGAGGGCTAATTGCAGTGTTTTGGGGGGAAATGTGGTCATCTGAGTGTGTGGTGGGAAAAACAAGGGGCACACTGAAAGAAAAGGTAGCTTTCAGGGAGGAATATATGAGCAAAACAAAATTAGCAAGAGTTAGGTAAGATCTCGAGGGACATAGCTTTCAGCGGGAACCATCACAACTGTTGTTTTGACAAAAATGGTAGAATAGTGCCACTTAGGAACATTGGCTAATGTACATGTAGGTTCATTTATAGCATCAGAATTTTTAAGGTGGCCATTTCACCATGTATTTGCCTGATTGCATCAAATCTCTACAGCAGTTTTGCGCTAGTGAGAAAATACCAGGTATAGTACAGCAGCCTGGGGGGAGTGGTCTGTGAGTGAGTGGTTGGATGGCGCATGTATGCAAGCGCGCCTCTGTCAGTCTACCCCAAGAGCAACTGTGGCTACATACCTGTGTCGGCACGGTGGCTGAGTGGTTAGCACTCTTTCCTCACAGCAAGGTCCTCGGTTTGACTCCTGGACCATGCGAGCCCTCGGTTCAGTGTACTCCAGTTTACCCCATCTACCAAAAACATGCAGAATAGGTTAATCTTCCAGATAGGTGATTCTGAGCCTGGCTCCCCGGGTGCTGCACTGTGGTTGCCCACTACTCCTTATGAGTTGCTCCAGTAGCATCGAAGGATGGGTCAAATGCAGAGGACAAATGTCCCTACAGAGACATTCAAGTTAACGTAATGTGAAGTACTTTGTGTGAATTGTGTCGTATGAAAAGCACTATACAATATAAGCATTAAGCTGAAGACACGGAGTCTTGTTTTGTGTTTCTATTGGTATGGCTAATCCAAAAAAAATATACACTGTTGATTATTGGATCCCACAATAAGAAAAACATGTCTTATGTATTATACAGAAACATAGAAATGGGGAGTTTTCAAAAAGTGCTCATCTGGTCGACCACTTATTGAAACTCATACAAAACTCCTGGGTGACTAAGAGCTTGCATAAACAGACACAGAGAAGTGAAGGAGGACTGTGGAATTACATGCCCTGGCCATTAACATGTCACTACTTTATTGGGATGACTCCTAAGTACCTAACCTTGTAAAACAACAAAGAACAAAAGGATTTTAAACAACCACTTTACTTGCTAAAGCGCTGCATCACTGTTTGATTTCGGATTAGAGACAGAGGAGCGAAGGAGGTCTGTGGGACGAGTCGGGACGTGCACTACCCCAGGACAGCAGCAGGATCAGAGATAGGCACTTTTTAGATATTGTAGGTCTGTGGAAGTGGACAGGCCCCTAACGTCAACACAGAGGGGACACTTGGGACCGATGTGAGGAGGAAGTGAATGGGGTGAGGGAAGCTTGACCTGATAAAGACAATGGACTTGCACTGTCTTGGTCCATACAGGCACAAATAAGCTGATGGTCATAGGGTTCCAAAGTAAAGTTCAAGGATATAATGGATTTGTATAGAATAGATCGATAGTGGATTTACGCACAATTAGGATTACACAAGATTACCAACTGAGACCAGCATCTTGCATAGCCTACATAATAATGTGTATCAGAAACTATGGCAGGATAGGACATGTAAGAAAGTTTAAAATGACATGTGAAACTATATTCATATTGGGTAATCGTGCAGTTGTGATACTTTAAATCAACACCATGTAAGTTTTGATCGAAATATATAACAATGTGAGTTATTTTGGATGTTCTTTAGACCAATATCCAGCAAAGATGTGATTGTACGCTCATTTATGACTTTTTAAAATATATTTGGAGGATACTGGAGGATGTTTTGCGATTGTGCAGCGGTGTTACTTTGAATACTTGAGTCACTGTTTTTATCTTTTCATTCTGCTGCTAGTGCCCTCATACAACCCCCCCCCCCCCCCCCCC
>OMNZ01004258.1:11635-22841 GCA_900303255.1 Lesueurigobius sanzi | reverse complement strand
CTGGTATTTGAAATGATATGACAGTGCACTGTATACTGCTCATCTCTGAATGTAAAAGGGGGAGGAGCTAACAAGCTTTTGCTTCTGCCTACGCCTTTTGGGCATCATACCTGTTCTGTATATATTTATTTATTTATGTATGTATTCTTTTGTTTGCTTTCCATGCTGATCTGTGCCTTTATGTCCAACTTTGTCAAACTCAGATCCTCAAATAAATAATAATAATAATAATAATAATAATAATAATAATAATAATAATAATAAAATCTGATGGGATCAGTGCCCTCTGCTGGACAGGTGTGGAATTCCTTCCTTTTAAAACTTTTGGCTGCCCGACCAGCGGCTGAATTGAGCATTTTTATTATTTCTTTAAAATTTCATAACTCCTCCAGAAATGGGCTAGAGACTTACTTTGTCTTTTACATGTTCAGTAATTTAGGCCTGGACCTGGGCCGTATGTTTGACAGCCCTGGTGTAGAGGCTAATTGACTAACACTGTGCTATACACTTCTATTAAATAAACATTTATCCTTCAATAATGAAAGATGCTTTACATTGCATTATCCATTCATCCCTTTACTTAATAAGACAATTTATTAATGTGTTTGATATACCTTATGTTGATGAAATCCCAATAATGGAGTTTGTGTTTGAGAATTTAACTTCTAAAACACATTCCTCTCATTTATTGATGTACTGTATGCCTGGTACAAACAGCCTTGAAAGCTATTTAAAAGAAAGAGTGTCCCCAGTGTATCATATTTTATTTTAATGATAAATCCGACCATAGCGGCCATATATTAGCTCTGGCAGAGCTCAATCAATAGCTTTAGAGAAAGGAGTCAGCTTATTAAAGGCATAACTGATGTTCCTCTTATCTTTTTACCCGCCCCAGTGAAAATCAGTGCAATAGACGCAGTGAATGAAAAACCGTTAGGGGAAGAATCCTTTTGACAGAGATGGTTAGAGATGAAAGGCCTCTACATCTTTGGAAAGGGAAAAGAATAAAGTCAAATCTCTCTTGAGCTGGTTTGTTCAGCGTTGTTTATGATCTTCTATATAGATGATAAACTGTCACCTGTAGTCGGCAGCCACACATTTTCCCAGGCATTCTCTCCCAGACGTCCTCCGGGAGCATAAAAGCGATGCTGAGACGAGAGCGTTCTGTTGTAGCTTCATCCATATTCTGTGCTGCTCTGCTCCGCGCTGCCGGGCCAGATATCTCCCCGCTGGCAGCCAATATCCTTCACCGATCACTGCCGCCCTTTGTCAGCCTCCTGTCTGCGTCTTCTAGTCTACCCTTATTGTAATCTGAATGTTTAAACTAATGCAGAGTGAGTATAGGCTGTAAAGCACATGGACTAATTTCAGATGTCATCTCAAGTGTAATTTCCGCCACATTATTGATGCTTTGTGGGTGGTTCAAAAACGTCCAATGGTGTAATTAACTAAGAGGAAATGTTGGGCTAGCTGTTAATGAAAATGCTATGTTTTTTTGTTACGACCAGATTGCAAAAGGGTTCTGTTTCTATTTATGAGGAAAAAATGGGCACATTTCATGTATTACCATTTAAAAAGCCAGCGCGTATTGGTTTTTTGCACTTGAAAGGGAGGGCTTGGCCAATTGCAGTTTAGCGGTTTTCAAACAAATACTATTTCCAAAATGAAAAGCAATAAAATAGCAACAGATGTTATGATTAGTCACAATATTGGAAATGAAAGAAAAAAAAAATACAGACATTTTCTCAAAACCTTTGCAGTACTGTCTTAAAGTCCACGGAAAAGAAGCAAGATATACCGGAAATGTACATTTGTTATATGTATTTAATGGTCGTCTTTAAAACCTATTGAAGATTGAGCCTATGTCGTATCTTCATGGCTTTACTCTAATGTTAAATATATAATAAAATACTAATAGGTATGAGATATTTTGTACTATGATATTTTTATTCTCTCTCTGATCTGCGAATGGCCTAAACAAAATTCAGCTGATTTCCATGCGCTGACACAGTTTTACTTTGGTTTTTGTCGTGACAAACCCAGCACATGCTTCTTTTGGGACTCTTTCATGTGAAGAGGGCTACGTTTGATACTCTCTCCACATTGGATTATTAACTGCCGCTGACTTCGTGTGTTTTGGGTGGACGCGAAACCGGACGCTGTTTCTTCGGTGTCTTTCCGTTTGGACGCACACAGAGGTTTACAGCGGCTCCTAAAATTCTTACAATTATGATCTTTTATAACCGTGGTAATCGTAAAGGCAGTTCAACTTGACATCGCCAGTTGAGGCCAGACACTGCAGGTGAATAGGAGAGATATTTTAAATAGAGAGATATGAATTTGAAACTTTTGCTCTATATTATTGGCTTAAATATGAGGAAGAAATGTGTTGCAAGTTTTCCGTAATTTTATGTTTTCATATAGAAATAAGGTATTTTATGTGTAAAAATTGCCAATCTTTTCTAGCCTAAACCACATCCACTTCAAAACAGAGACTAGTCTGGATGCCAGGCTATATCTTTTCAGCGATAAAATCTAAATAGATGGATAAAGTATTATTTTGTTGATATATTAGTTACAAAGATTTGTTCAGAGGGAATTTTGGAAATCTTGTTTAGCATTTTAAGAAACTAGTATTTTTTAGATTTTAGAAACACAATAATTCAGGTTAGGAATTAAATATTGAAAAATTGTTCTGAAAAAATCATCCAAACATTGTTTTTTCCAATACTGGAAAGTTTGGAGTCTGTAGGACAGGGATCTCCAACCAATAGCCCTTTCCAAGCAGCTCGCAAAAGCATTTCTACATTTGTAAATACACTTGATAAGTCACATTTTAGATGCATTTTTGTTGTTCTGAGCCAAATATCTCCAAACATAGCAAAGTATAAAGCAGAAACTACTGTTGTTTTCTTTTATTGAGTTAAATGATCATCTTGTCAATCCTAGAGGCCTAGTTACACGTGTTCCTTTGAAGTATAAGTTAAGGTGCCCACACACTAGAGGATTTTAAATCTTTTGAGACTGTGTGTGCACAGACCACACACACTTAAGGACAGACATGAGGACACACATACACACACATGAGGAGTCCCACCACAGATCATGCCATGAGAGAAAGTTTTTACTGAGCCACACCTCCTCAGACTAAATATCTGGCTAAAAATCCTCTAGTGTGTGTCCAGCTTACGCAAAAGTAGCTCGCAAGTAGGAGCTACGAAAGGGGAGATTTCTATTTTGAGAAAATGGCCTTTGAATTTACAATATCCCATCTAATGCAATAGAGAAATGTCGAATCAATATGATAATCAAAAGCCTTATTGACAAGATTAGGTCATTTCTTTGTCTCCAGGTGAAAGTTTATATGTTCAGAGAATAAACTTACCCAAACAAATTTCTGTAAATGCATGTCTTTCTAAACATCAATCTGCCCAGGGACTACAGGTGGAAATGAGCATTCTGTGCTATAACCTGGCACCGAGCATCTTTCCTGACTTTGTCTTGTTCAATGTGTTGTTGTGCACTGTCCCAGTACAAATAAAAGCATACCATACCCAGAACTTAAAAATGAAGAAAAATATGTTTGCCTGTAGTATCAACTTAGTATTATTTTATGGATTTAAGGTGTTGGTCAGACTTAAATGAATTGCAAAACAAACAAATTTAAGATGAGCAAGAACTGGCTTGTGACACGTTTTGACTTAGCTCCTCAAATTTTCATTCCTCCAAATAACTTATCAGGCTACTTCATCATGTTTAGTTTCCGAATCTTCCCACAGACCTAGTTTCCTCCCTTTGCAGCGCCCCGCTCTGACGCGATGCTGATTCACCAATACAATATATATATATAAAGCCACATCGCATCAATGAAACAGTAGCAAGACAAATGGCTGGGTGAGATCGTCTGCCGGCTCCTAATGGGATTTCGAATCACCGCTGGCATCGCCAAAGCAGAGCAACCGAACGCAGTGTATAATGACCCGAACAGCGCACCGAAATGACTCGGAGGAAATCAATTACACCTGCGCGGGGTACAAAATTACACTACGGCGTGAAACAGACGAAACGCCCCTTTAAGATATCTTTAATGGGCGCTCCTTGTGATTCTGTGGACATTTGCCAACTTCTTGCTGGACTCGTGCCAGGCGTTGTTTTATGCCTGTCGCCGGGTCTTCAGAACCCTTTTATGGCTCTTGAGGATGAACAAGAAAAACGATATTGAAAACGACTTCCCTCTCGGATCGTCCCAAACAACGGCACGTAGAGCTGCTTTATGGCCTCGGAGCACCCATCACCAGCCCATGCCCTCCCGCTCACTCCCTCTCCGACGCCAAATTCACACGATCGTTTACTCAAAACATATGGCACAAGATGGATCTGAACTTTAGCTGACATCTTTAAACCTCAGGGGAAAAAACACCCATTTGTTTTGAACGCCAGCTGCTGCCCCTGTTTTGATGTACAGCTTAAGAGGAGGTATCTATCTATTTATGACATGTGCGATTGGAATCTAATAGTTAGTGGCTGGCGTAAATCATTAACGATCCTTCGAATGCCCACGGTACGCGGAGCAGATGGCAGACAATATGGAGCCCAGAGGTGACTGGAGGTAATGCATACACCTAGCACCTTGGCAAAGATTACAAGGGGATGTTCCAGGTTGAGATCACATATATTTCGGGTCAGAGCAAATTTGTGTTTATTGTTTATTTGAGCAATTCACATACAGTACATATGTTTACAACTTTGCATCAGTACATAGCGATGGTACTCTAAGGGAGTATAGGCCGAAGCCAGAAAGCTTACAAGTGCCTACCCCGTTAACATGAAGCTCAAAATGATGAATGCTAGTAGATTTTTTTCTATGTGGGCCTTGGAGAAGCAGTGATATTAATTTGGCCTAATCTGCTCCATTTGTACAACCTCATGAATCCAGTTTTGGAGCCCTGATTTGAAAGATGGTGAATAGTACTCCTTGTTTAATTCTGAGGACACAACATGCTTGGACTAATACTCGGCTGGCACAGAGGGGAGGTATCGGCCAGCTATTAGCATTATTTATTTGTTGTGGAGGCAGCAAGGGGCCTGGAATCTACCAGCACAAACGAGCACGTCAGTGTGTGGGGAGATTGTGTTGTGAACCAGTGGTTTTGCCTGGCGTACCCCGTGGGCCTTTCATTTATCCTCTGAGTACCCCCTGCCTCGATGGTTTTGTTGATTAGTTAGAAAGTGAATGACGACAACTCCTGTTTGCCGGTTAATATTCTCAAACTCTCACTCTTTACAGTTAAATGTTTTAAAATAGCTTTCTTTGAACCTAATCATCAAAAATCCAATTCAGTTAGTTCCTTTTTATCTAAAATGATTACTCCCTAAAGTGCCCCCTGCTACTGTAAGCTCTCGCGTTGTGATGTAGGATTATTTAAGCACACACGAATGAAACAAAACACATCTCCAGGTATGTTATCCATGAAGGAATAATAAATACAAATAAAACATTAAAGGTACTATACCTGTTTTTCCTTAGTAGTGGAATGCTTTTGTTTTGCCTTCCTTTAGTATTGTAAACTCAGACATTTGTGGAAATAATACTGTGCATATAAATATAAAGCATTTCTGTTAATTTCATGAGTTTGCAGGTTTCTTTTCTTGCATTTCTGTGGCAGTGACCCTAAAAGGGGACTCAGCAATTTGTGAAATGTGTGAACTATCAATTTAATGTACTTGTTTAAGTACTTTCTTTTTGGTCAGACCAGTTTAGGTTCATCTGCACCGTACCTGACAGTTTCGATTGCTCGTTTCCTGCAATCTTCCTCAGAGTTGGTCACATGGTGCCAAACTAAACTAAACTGGTCTGATCAAAGCAGTTTACCGCTAGAAGACCACATGAACTTTTTTGGATTAATGTACCGTATTTTCTGGACTATAAGTCGCACCAGCCAAAAAATGCATAATGAAGAAGAAAAAAAACATATTAAGTCGCACTGGATTATAAGTAGCATTTGTTGGGGGGAATTTATTTTACAACATCCGAGACCAAGAACAGACATTTCATCTTGAAAGCCAAGTTATAATCATAACAATAGAATAGAGAACAACAACAACAACAACAGGCTGAATAGGTGCACGGTATGCTAACGTAGCACATTGATGGTTATTTAGCTACACGAAGCATAAACAACCAACTGAATAGGTGGTATGTTAACGTAGCATATTAATTAATATATAAGTCACACCTGAGTATAAGACGCAGGACAGGCACACAAGTGTGACTTATAGTCCGGAAAATACGGTACTTGTATTTGTATATATTTGTAATTTAAAAAATCAGGCAAAGTGTCTTTATTAAAAAAAACAAAAAAAACTATTTGGCCCTTTAAAAAAAAAGTTTCCAAAAGTTACATGAGGACTGGAGGCCAATCTGGTGTGGGAATAGAACCTACAACCTTTATACTGAGAGATGGCAAGGCTAACCACTCTCCCAGTGTGCACTGTGTTTGTCTTGTTGATAGATGTTTTATAAATAAAATATTCATGGGGCTCATTAGCATTTGTCACAGCTGTTTAATGTGATTATCATTTGGTTAAAATTCTTAGTCAACACAATTATGCAAAATGATTTTAACCAGTGTTGGCTGGAGGCATGCTTTATATCTCTGGGTCCATTTGAATGCATCTCTCCTGAGATTACAATTAAGCCCATTAAATTAGATATGGATGTTTTTAATTTGCAATTAAAAATGTGTGCTTCAGGGCTATTCAGAGGTAAATGCTTTATATATGAGCTTTAAAGGTCAGAGTTGTGTATAAAATCTACTCCCATTTTGACAAGGGTCCTCATTAGCACCTCGTACCCAATGCGCGGGGCCCTTATGGAGGATTCACACGTTTCAAGTTCTTCGTATAATGGCGAGGGAGAATACTTTTTATTCGATTATAAAAGTAAGTCCCTGCCTCGTCACCGGACTTCTGTGGTGAGCCTGACCTAGATGTTCTGCCAGCGCTCTCAGGTTCGCAGCATCAGTGTCATCCGATCCCCTGGACCTCAGCCCGACCGACATAATACACCCTCCACCATTTCACAGCGGCTCAATTTACCCAAGTCACATCTCATTCTGGGGTTGTCAGCGGCTTCCTGGCTCGCTAACAAACTGCTGCCTTTCTCCTTCTCCTCTATAGATACCGTTTACTTTCCCTCTTATAGCACACTTTCACACTTTACGTTTCACATTCATGCACACGGTTGTTGACCTTTTTTTTATTTCCAATCCTAACATCTGCCTCGCTTTATGTGTGAAGCAGCATGTTTTGCATAAGAAAGATTTCTATTGGCAATTTACAACGTGGCTGCTGACAGTTGGCCATCGGAGCTGCCGCGAGCTGTCAGTGAAGTTCTTGTTTGCACTTGTCCAGCCTCATCTTATACCTTTATACTACTGTAACATACTCCTGTTTATCATGTCTGAGAAAAGAGCAATATTTTCAACACACAATGAAATACTAACATGCATACATCCCTCCTGAACAAATCAATTTTGCAACTGCATCGAAATATCTCGGGAGGCATGCTCACATAAACCAACATAAAGCCGTTTAATGGTTAAAAGGATAGCCTCTCTTTTGCTCTCAGATCTATTCAGTATGCTGCTGTCACTTTGGAGTCCATTAACCCTTAGCTAATGTCGTTTTAGCAGAAGTTATTCCCTGCACTAATGGGGATCCAATTTTACAGAGGCATTTTAAGCATTTATTTCGCCGCAATTATATGGTCATTGTTGCCAACTTAGCCATTCCATTTGGAGCAGACTTGCCAGCACTTTGTGTTTTTCATACTAATAAGCTTTCAAAAGCTCGGAGTCAATTTTGTACTATTTAGTAGCACTAGACCTCCCTCAGTGCACCTGGATTCAGTGTTTGTTTTTCTCGATATCACCACGAAAGTCATGCTGATATTTACGAATGATGTATTCTAGCAGCCTTTAGGTCAGAGTTGGGTTGCACTGTTTACTACCATTAAATAGGTCACAATTAGTAAACTGCAAAGACTGCAATGTTTTACGTAGCACGGTATAATGTCTAAAAATAACACAAATAAAGTTGTCTTCATTAGGATTTGTCAAAAACCTGATAATCCTATAGTTTAGATCTTTACAAACATGTTCTGAAATACATGCAATTCTTCTATACGTTTATTCAATTCAATTTGTGATTTCACTCTCACACCAATAGTAAATGAAAAAGACAATAGTAAGACATATGACAGAGGGTAGCAGAGCGAGGGAAGGGGAGAGTTCAGCTTCCTAACAGCCTGGTGGATGAAGCTGTCCTTCAGTGTCCACCAGGCTGTCAGGAAGCTGAATTAGCAGTTCATATTTCAGTTAGTTCCCCGGCTAATGTATATGTATGTCAACAGAATTCTAAAACATAACTTGCAAACCTAATCGCTATCCCAATACTTGTCCAAGAATTGCAATTAGGTACCCCCCCCCCAAATTGTACTGTCCTAAGTTCAAGGGTACATACAGGGTGTCCACAAAGTATCTTTACAATTTTTTTTTACCTCATATAATACACCTCTATATGGACACCATTAGTTTAACACAACTCTATATGGGCACCATTAGTTTAACACACCTCTATATGGGCACCATTAGTTTAACACACCTCTATATGGGCACCATTAGTTTAACACACCTCTATATGGGCACCATTAGTTTAACACACCTCTATATGGGCACCAGTAGTTTAACACACCTCTATATGGTACTCGATTTCTTGCCATGTTCGCTGTAGCAGAGCATCATAAATGGTGGCAACAGCATCAGAAATCTTTTGCATCAAGTCAGTAATGTCGCGATACACAATATCGTTAACATAACCCCATAGAAAGAAGTCCAAGGGAGTGATATCTGGTGAACGAAGGAAGGAATTGGCCCATCCTTCCAATCCACCTGTCTGGAAATGTTTGATCGAGGAACTGACGAACATGCAGTCCCCAATGTCCCCAATTTCAATGTGCTTACAAACTTTGATAAACACTGATCACAATAGAATCTGGTGATATCTCATTAAGTGTCTTTGTAATACATTTTTTAAATTGTTTAGAGACGTGGACACCCTCGCCTGTACTATATGCTACTATAAAACTGTTGAACTCCTGGGACTGAGGTCAGCACTTCTACATATGTGATCGTGTCCATCTCTACAGCTGAGATTTCAATTTTGTCCATCAGACCTTTAAGTTCTGAAAAAAAATACATTTCTGATTTTTTTTGTTCTCATGTGCAGCAGTTGACACAATGAGGTTAAAAAGCCATTGTAGACACATTCAAAAGGCAATAACGTCGATGCTGGTACAACCCAGTAATGAATTGCTATTAGTGAACAATTTGCATTTGTAATTTTGTTTAACGTGTGCTGTGTACTTTGATTATGTAATTAGCTTGTTCATTGTCTGTTTGTAGGAGCAGACTGAAGTGGGTGGCTATTCAGCACCTTTGCCGAGGAGACATAAAATCACACATCCATTACTTTAATAGATCTATGAGTTTTCCGTATTCTCCGGCACACTCGACGGGAATGAAATGCAAAGTGACATGCTCTTTTCTTTGAGTGCGGGTCTTTTTCTGCTTGCATGATTTTGTCCATATTTGTCTTTTTCCCTCTCTGTGCCGAGCGTAATTCTACGTTTTTTTTGCGCCTTCTTCCTCAGGCCCCACGTCAAAGTCAGTTTCGCATGAGATAAATGTGACAGAACAGGCTGTGAGCGCAAGCGCAGGGAGTAACAGGCGGTAACCCAAAAAGGTTCATTTAAAAAATCCAGCAAAAAGGAATTGTATCTTTTTTTACTGAATTGTATCCCGCGAGAAAACGGATACAAAGGACGAGGTGTGTAATTATGGCGCGTTCAGGGGAGGCTTGCTTTATCACAGCCGGGCCGGGACGGGAGCATGGAAACAGGGCAGGTAAAAGGCGCGGGATGGCAAGTCAAAGAACATTTGTGGGTCGTTGCCGCGGGGGAAGAGAGCTGTGTGTTGTTGCTGCCAGTTACTGTAGCGGCGAGATAGTGCCGGCTTTCTTTGCGGCGGTACCAGGCAGCCAATTGTTGCAGGAATCACTCCCCCAGACTATAAAGCGTGTCAGCTAAGTTTAGGAAGATCATTTGCGTATTTTTTTTGACTTGCAAACTTTTGAAAGAATAATCCAGCATTTCAAAAAGTGTTGAGGATGAGATGATAAAGTAGCAAGGCTAAACACAGAGATTAGGGGTTATTAGTCACTACATATCCACATTGTTTTACCACCATTATAACTATATTTCATCATAATTTTCTCACTAAAATTAGACTAAACCTAAATTAAAAGAAGTTCATTATGATTGAAACGATGACTAAAAGGTTCATGTATTTTTGTTGACTAAAAAAACTAAATAAAAATGGATAGAAATGAATAGAACTCCCATTGTCACTGTTTAGAATAGAAACAGGTCTGTGCTATGTCCATGTGAGTGAAGCAGTGGATATACTGTAACTAAATATGTTTTGATAATGTATATGTCAAGTGGACCAGGTAATTTCTTCCCTAAAGGGAAGAAAATTATTTGAACATATCTTAGTAAATTACCTCAAACTCACCCACACTTTACTGTTCAAACTATGGAACTAATGGCATGTATTACAGGTCAGCCTGTTAGCTTAAAGTGGTTATAATCCTTTTGTAACTATGACATTCTTTGATGTATGATGGCAGTTTAATGATGAAAGGTTGAGGGAAAAAGTTATTTTCATTTCAAAATTTTAAGTTGGTGACATACAGTAGGCTGTGTCTGTTTGTCCACACTATTCCCTATATAGGGCACTATACTGTATTATACAATAGTAGACACGCCATTTTGTAGGGGTGTCCGAATGTCCAGAGAAAAAATAGTAGTGCACTCAATCTTTCCACAATCCATCCATCCATCCATCCATTTTCTTCCGCTTTATCCGGGGTCGGGTCGCGGAGGCAACAGTCCGAGCAGAGATGCCCAGACTTCCCGATCCGCGCACACCCCATCCAGCTCTTCCTGGGTGACTGAGCTCCTCACCCTATCTCTAAGGGTGCGCCCAGCCACCCTGCGGAGGAAACTCATTTCGGCCGCTTGTATCCGGGATCTTGTCCTTTCGGTCATGACCCAAAGCTCATGACCATAGGTGAGGGTAGGAAC
>OMNZ01004249.1:2960-38101 GCA_900303255.1 Lesueurigobius sanzi | reverse complement strand
CAAGAGATATCTAAACAGTGAGGCGGCCGCACTGATGGTGCGCGTGCGGCGTACGACACATATGGGAAGTACGAATGACATGCGCTGTCTCTACAGACGACGCACGGAGACGTACAAGACGCATGATTTTTTCTTGCAACCTGACAAAAACGGGAGCGCCCGTGGAGTTTGTTTGACATGACAAAGAAGTTCTGCGGGCAGTCTGCGCGCAGTCTACGGCTTGAATTTCAGCAAGTCAGACGTGCGCTGTCCCTGCGTTTCTTGCGTTATTTGCCCGTAGACAGGCCGTAGGAGCCCGTACGACCGGTTGTGACCTAGGCTTTAAGTAACAGGTAAGTAAGAGGTTTCACCACTAACCTTGTAAATAAACTGACATCAGGAGAAGAATTTGGCATGGCCTATCGCTCAATTAAGAAGCGACCACGTGACCACGGGGCTGATACAACAATAGTACAGCGTGGACTAAAGACACCTGCCTAAGGCCAACAATAATGGACAGTTTAATATGATAAAATATGATCTGAACGCTGTCTGATCTTATGATGACAAAAACATCCAATTAATAATTGCAGTATGTCATGAATGCATATACATGTGGACAGTAGGCCCAAACGCATAGAATAATATGGGTTGATAAAAATATATAAGTACAGGGTGTACAGTATCACTCTGCATCAAGTCTAACATGGCACTAGGCTTATTTGTTTTTTGTATTTTGTCTCATTTTTATTAATTCATTAATTTTTTTTGTCTTGTTTTTGTTCATTTCGGCTTTTTTGTTTTATTTGACGTATTTTTTTGTGTCCTGTTTCTTCTATACCCCTCTTTTTTTTAAGGAGGCTGGGGGGGTTAAGTGTGGGATGTTGTGTAACTGTACTACTACTATATGTAAACAATAATATAAATAATAATAACAGGGCCTGAGTGGCTCACAGATCATTGGGGCCTTTCTGTGTGGATTTTGTATATTCTTCCTGTTCAGTGAGGGATTCATCAGACTGCTCCGATTTCCCTCATTAACCCAAAACATGTTCAACCAAATGTATAAGATCGGGACATGGATCCCCGGGTGTTCACCCTCTGCTCCTGACAGGGGGCCCCCAGTGGCACTGACGGATCGGTGAAACGCAGAGGATAACTTTCCCAACAGGGGCAAAAAGTATACCTGAACCATAACCTACAAAGTCAGAGCTGAATGAGAAGCTTTGTTGAAAGGCAAAAAAATAAATAAATATTAGTCTGTAGAAGCCCTGTATACTCTGTCCAGCCTTTCCCCCCATCATTTACCGTAAGCGTTTCTTAAGCTGCAGGCTGTCGTGGATGATCCTTTTGACAAACTCCAGCTCCCCGCCCTCGGCCATGATCTCGGTCACTCCACCTGTGTTCACGGAACTCGGGGGAGGGCGTCTGGAGTTTCTGGAGTTGACCCCCTGGAGAGAGACAAAACGGTAGACACAGATTAAGAAGAAATCCTATTAACAGCGTGAACCATGAACAAAGACTAGCTCTGGTTGCTATGAAGCTGTAGTATGCTGAATGAAGATGATCAAATTTGGTTCAATTTGACCATTATTTGGTTTGTTATTTAGTCTTATTTTGACACAATTTATAAAAAGGTACTGTGTTGAAAAGGTTTAATCGTCAGGGCTATATTCAAGACTATTTTTTCCTCATATCACGCAGTCCCAACATACTGTTCAATATACAATTTCTTTAGAATAATAATGAAAATAACTAGTACCTTTGCTTCCATCTGATTTGCGAAGAATGGCGGGTTGCACATACAGAAGTCATAGACAATCTCTGTCTCTTCTTTCAAAGCATCCATGAGTAAAGTCTTCTTTGGGACCTTCACAACTGATCAAAAAAGCTTGAATGAGAATCATTTATAAATGGTGTCAAGGTTTGAGAATAAAAAGTCACTCACCTTTAATGAGGTCCGACAAATTGTTTTGCTCCACGTTTTTCGTGGCATAGTCGAAGCAAATGTCATCTACCTCTGTAGCAAGGAAGTACCATCCATTCATTGTGGCTCCCAATAAAGGGTATATACAGGATGCCCCAGTGCCTGAAGAAAAATAACGTTTGTATGTTTTACAATTATGTGATTAGTGCTCGACAATGTATCTCCAAATTGTCATTATCGCAACAATGTGTCTAATACAATATATTGAAAATCATTTTAATCTTCCGTCTGACTGAGATTTACACATTAAGACACAAACTAAACCTAAAATGTAATAAAAATGTACATAGGCTACATAACATTTTTGCATTCACCTATATTTAATATAGTCTTTTGCTCAAAAGTTTACATAACTTCATATAATATGAATGATAACACAAAAACCTTTATTTCAGTCATGGTTAGTGGTTGCGTGAGGCCATTTATTGTAAAAAAAAAAAACTTTTCAACTAGAAACCAAATGTCCCTGATCAAAAGTTCACAAATTGTGCATCTTGAAACAAACATCAATTTTGTCAAGAGAGTCCTGTATTTCAGCTGAAGTGAGTTTTTCTTTGCTCCTGAACAATTTTCCTACCAGTTGTTGAAGGTCATGTAAACGTTAAATCAGGGACATTTGAGTAGTTTCTGTTTCATTATGATTTCAAAAGAGTAAACTCAGTTCTTTGGCAATAAATGGCTTCATACAAACACTAACCATGAGTCGAAAAAAAAAGATTTTTGTGTTATCATTCATCTTCTATGAAAAATGGCCAAACGATTAAAAAGGTACATAAACTTAAAAGGGAATGTAAACTTATGAGCACAACTGTAAAATTAATTGCTCATCATTTTTGTTTAAATTTCATGGAATGTATTGTGTTGCGACAATTTAGGAATAAAAATGTAATGTTATAGCAATATTCATGGCTATTTTCCCTTATATTGTGCACTCCTACAGGTTAAATTATACGTACCGATATCAATTCCTCGGCGCAGCTGCTTTTGGCCGTCAATAAGGTCTTCCACCCAGTGAATGTAGTTGAGACGCAGCGGGACAGTGGGGATAAGGCGCTCCAGAGGGATCTCAATGGTCAAACCAAAGTCTTCTTTTAGCAGGGTGCAGGTCAATGCCCGGACTGCCTCTGGCTCCTTGAAATTCACACTACATAGACATAAAACAATATTAATGCCAAAACTTCATATTCATAGATTCACAGTAAATATTATGTTAGGTTTTATGTCCAAATGGTGCAGCCTTATTTGCGATTTTTTGGACAGAAATTGCAATTGTGATTCGATTTGCGATTTTCATATTATTCATTTTTCTTTGTTGTATTTATTGTTGTACATTTTTCATTTCAGTATTGTCTAGGCATGGGATGATATGGAACTTTTGTCCATATTATCACATATTATCACGATAAGTATTACACAATTTCTTAAGGTGAATTTAGTTTGATCCTGCTGTAGCTGGACTGACAGTGTGGCATGTGTGTACTTTGTTTACATGAACCATGTGCTCTGGGCTGTGGTTTTATGACAATTATCTTAAAAAAAATACCAATCGTGCCTTCTTTTCATCGCGATTACCGATATTATTGTTTATTGTCCCAGCCCTAGTATTGTTAGCAAAATATACTTCTAAAACTGCTATTATCAACCAATCTGTATATGCAATTTTTGTATATGCACGGCAGAAAAAAACCTCAGTCTTTGGGGTTAGGTTATTGCAGTACTTAAAATTGCAATTTTGATTTGATTGTGTTTAAATGCGCAGCCCTAATATATGTGCTCTTAGATGTACACATACTTTAAAAATGGAACATTAATTTCCATTTTGATTACTTTTCCACCAGTTTTTCCTACTCCTGTAAAAGTGTAAAAAATAAAATAAATCCATAGTTTGTATTGTTTTTTTTAAGCATTTTTCTTACTCTTTTGGTCTGGTTGATCTTTAACTAGTGATTTGACAGCAGCCGTTAATGACTCATGACAAACAGGTGTTGGTCCAATACAAATGAGAGACAATTTACATGTACAGACTCTCATCAGTCGTACGGAGTGTGCCTTCACCTGATGAACACATTAGTCTAATGGAGCAGATTTATCATTGCGACCTCGGTGACTGGGGCTCACACCTGGCCTCTTTTGTAACACTTACTTCATAGTCAGCTAATATCGCAGGGAAAATAGGGGAAATTAAGCTGATTTTCATTTCTGTTAATCTTTACCCCAATGTAAAAAGCAACCATCCCTTTCATCTGTCCACGTTTATCACACGCCCTCCCTCCGTTGTCCTCCGAGGCATCATTAGGTCAGGATCAATATTCAGAGAGAGGCTGCTGTGGCCAATCTCTATTTTTAGGTGCTAGTGTGTGCTTGCAGACCCACCAGGCCCATCAGTGCAGCCCTGCCACGTCTCCATGGCAACACCACCAAATGAACAGAGGAGGAGAGCACGCAAATCCGGCCACGCTGGAGCAATGGCTGATGCTGGCGTGAGCGTGAGAGTGCCCGCGGTTCTATGCGTGTGGTGCCACGTAGGTGCGGCTCTACGCAATGAATTATTGTTTTTGGTTACGGCAGATGCAGAGGGACAAAATGGGGATTATCGTTTCAATTTAATTTTAAATATAGGAGGATGTCTATACATTCTAGAAATTAATCAACCAAAAGTGAAATGCATCAATAGTTTTCAAGGTTATTATGAGAAACGTGTTCACAACAGAGTCCAGCTTACTGCTGAGATAAACAGCTCAGTCTCACCTTTATGACACACCATCAGCACAAAAGAATACATGCAGCGTGTTCACAATCTGTCTCTATAGAGGGATGACCTTCAAACACCTTCACCTGGTGTGTGCTTGGAAACAGTCTGTGCTGGTCACAGCAAATTTATTTTCATCAGGATTTTCTATCACCAACTAAGACACATTTTCAATATTTCCTTGTTGTATTCTACTACTTCAAATTTACATTTTCATCACACAAACGGAAGGTTTTCCTTCTGATGTTAAGCACACCCACAATGGGGTACCTCAGGGGTTCATATTTGGGCCCTTACTTTTTACACATATATAAAGAGCATTGGCAAAAATATTAATGCTAAATTTAGCTTCTATGCTGATGATAGCGATTTACTGTGCAGTTCACTGTGCAGTTCATATCCCATCACCCCTGCAGTATCTTCAGTCTGCTTTTGATCATGAAATCATGATCCAAACAACAACTTTACTTGATATTAGTGCACATTTGATCTTTAGTGGCCCAGTGGCTGTATGGGTGCTGCACAACACCTTTAGTTTCCATCATAGTGGTCTCTATGACGCCCCAGGATAAATTATTTTAAGTTTTTAGTTTTGTATTAGAAACGTACCAGAAAGGCCATAAACATTTGATCCTGGAGTGTCATAGACCGCTGTGATGAAAAGTAAAGGCGCCATGCTGCACCCACTGAGCCACTATAATGTCGAGCACAAACTATAGTTACAAAAAGGTCCACCCCCCCATGTAAAACACTACATAGTTTACCTATAAATAAAGGTTATGAAGAAATGAAGAGACAATGGAAGTTAATGGCTGGTCTTTTCAGGAGTGTCCTGACTGAGTATTGTGCATCACAAACCCATCCAGGATGTGCTTGGGAGATGGCCAGGGTCAAGGGTGTAGTTGCAACACACAAGCTCTGAAAACAGCTGTAAAACGGCCTCAGCATTTGGAAAATACCAAAATCTACAAAAAAATGTGAAATCTCTGAGCACAGTCCAGTGGTTGGTGCCGGCTTAACTAAAACTAAAAAATAACATCTAAACTATTTATTTTAATTTCACTTTACCCTTAAGTTTTAACCAGTAAAGTTCCACTGAGATTCAGAATATCTTTTTTCAGGTAGTCCTGGTCCCAGAGGGAAAAGACATCCTGAGCCAAATGATGAAAATAAAATAAAAACAAAAACAAAGTTTGTCTTCAAGATGATCCACAGAGCTGAAATATTCTAAGGACTAAGGAGACATTTGATATATCATTGATTACATATCTCCATGGTCTCTGGCTGTGATTGGCCGCTTTGCGCTGACTCCACCTGCTCCACATAAACGCGCTCACAAATATACAGTGAAACCAGCTTCATATCACAGCCCTTGGGTCTAAAACTAATCCACAGTCTCACAATTAGCATCCCATCTCAAAACTGGCAGTCATTGCATACAGGACACTTTCCTGTACTGAGCCCATGCACGTTGGACTGTGACACAATGGACACGTTGGCTTTGATTATAGCACATATTCACTGTGGTATTATTTCAATAAGCTTCTGAAATGTCAAAAGATTTATTTACATTTAGTGTGGCGTTAATTTTTATTGTATTGATGAGAGTGTGACCACAGTGCAAAGCCTTCTCCAGCAAATCCCAACGATTCTGAGAGGAGTTAATATCTGGACTCTGTTGCGGACAAACCATGTGTGACAATGACGTCTCTTGCTTCTGAACCACTCTTTCAGAATGCTCAATGAATCGTGCCATCAGGGAAGAGGAAATCCATTGATAGAATTAAAAAACTGGTCATTCAGGATGTTCACATGATCAGCTGATCTAATTCTTTGGGCACATAGTGTTGCTGAACTTAAAAACTGACCAACTATTTGCTTAGTTACATCCTGGTGGCAACTCTTCATTTGGTCAGGCAGTGTATTTGAAAAAGTAATTCACCCACTACCAAGTCTTTTAGCATGCAACAGTTCTCATAAACATTAAGTTGAAAACACCCCCATCGCTCTCATTTCCAAAACCTCATTAACTTAGTTAATCTGATTTAATAAACCAATCAACCCTTGGTACCATGTGACTTAATAAAAACTGCAGCTGCTTATGTTTCAACTTATAGTTACAGTTGTGTGACTTTAAGTTAAAAATGAATGTCTTTGAGCCGCGCAAATGTCAATTAGAAACAAATTAATTAAAAATCTCAAATCTATAATGTCAATGCTGACTGGCGTATGGCATGAAGAAGCAGTTTTACCATATGGAAACATAGTGACAGTCAAGATCTGGCTCCGAAAACAAATTGTGTCCCATTTTTCTAGATGAAAAGTCACCCTATGCTGACCCAATACTGGTTGGAGGAGATCAATGCTTTAGATCAGCAGTTCTCAAACTATGGAACGTGTACTTGGGCTTTTAATTACAGATAATTTCATTTATGCTTTAGTAATGCATGCAAGTTAGTTTTTTCCTGTTTTGACATGATTTACACCCAGTTTAGACATAACTTTGTTAAATTATGGGCTATTTAGGCCCTTTTGTAGAATCTGTTTAGTCCTGTTTTGGTATTCATTTAGGCCTGGTGGTACTTGGGAGGGCAAATATTGCTTTAGAGGCTACTTACACGGGTCGTCCCATCAGACTGGTCTGCACATGCTGCTGGAACTCGGGGTACTTGGATGCAAGGTAGGCGAAGTCTGGGGGTTTATCTTTATAGCGGTTCCGGGGATGCATTGACTTGTTTAGCGCCATGACTGAAACACACGCAAGTAGTGAGGCCCATGTGTTATTATATCATTATTATCTCAAATTCCACGTGTTCTTTTCAATGAGAACCCCCTGTAGAAACGTAAGTAGACCTACATTAGACAACAACACGAGATGTGCCCTACCTTTCTTGTCTTGATGGTGACGCTCAAGGAAATGATGGATTTCACACGTATTTCATGTTTACACAAATCGATGACCTGTGTATATTGGCAAAGTTCAGACAAGCCACGTTGTTCGGACGTTTTTATTTTTTGGCCTCTTCCTGTTTTCCACTGACGTCACTTCTACGTACCCCACTACGCAATGACGCAGCGCACCTACAATACATTTCAATTCTTTCAGGGCTGAAGAAAGAAATCAATGTCACTTTTGGTACATTTTACATTGATTACTGTTCTAGAATATCTGTACGTAAGTATTGGGGCAATGCCTTCACATAAAATAGAGAGAAAGAGGTTGGGAAAAAAAGTTAGCTTAAAGGTACACCCACATAACATTTCACCCATTAATTTGTATAAAAAGAAGCATCTTTTTTTATTAGATATTTGTTGTTGAAAAATACCTAAAAATGAACAGTGTGTCTGTGAGCGGGTCACCTCTCCTAAGATCTGACTTGTAACTTTACTGGGAGCGGGACGTCTCCAGATCGTGTCCATGGAGAGCTAAATGTGGGATTTGATTACACACTGCAAAAAGTAGCATTTTCTGTGCCTAGCTGGTCATTAGGAGCATGTCTTGTATTGCTGGCAACAGTGTAATCCAAAAAATATTAGCACTATTAGTGTATTAGTTCATTTAACACTGTATGTACTTAAAACATTAACTTTTCAGTACATACACACAGTAAACACACAATACAGATTACTTCATTTGCTTTTTATTGCAAACAATTATGACAAACAGGGTAAAGCCTATGTTTACTGTTTGCAGAAGTTACCATAGTTCCTTAAGATTGGGCCTTTGAGATCTTAGAACATTGTAGAAAAGTGGGGGCTGTGGGGAAAGCCTGGGAGCCAATGAAACCTGCTCTATTATAGTTCTCTTCTATTCCAAACATTTCAAAGCAGCAGAGAACAAACACCCTCCTGACAATGGGCCGACCGTTTCCTCCTTTGAAATCCATGGTCTCCATTTTAACGTGATCCCGAAGACATTTTAACAGTTGCTTTTATTTGATAACTCAAAACAGATTGTCTCTTTTGTCAGGCCACTCTCACCTGGGCAAATACACGGCCATTAAAAAGCATTTGACCGCTTTCTGACGACATCTTTATTCATCACACTTTAAGGTTTCAGATTATCAAACTAATTTTAATACTGCACAAAAACACAAACTGCAGCTTCAAAATAATTGTATTTATTAAACGGAATAACAATCTAAATCTATCTGTCTGGACATGAATCCAATGCACCAAAACCCTCCAATATGGCTGTGTTAATACAATTCTGCAAAGAGGGTTATTGCAAACACTTAATTTCAGTTACAGAGTTGCTACGTCAAATTATTCAGGTTCAGGGACAATCATTTTTTTCCCTATAGGGTCAGATAAATAAAATAATCATGTGGAAACAGCATTTTGTATTTGTTTACTTTGTGTAATAAAAAAATTGGTTTGATGTGTGATGAATACAAATATGAAATCATGAAGGGGACAAATCCTGTTTCTTGGCAATGTGCAGTATATTTACAATTGCTAAATTGTATACAATTTTGATACCAACAAAGAAAATGCTTATAATTCTTGGACTACAGCTCTCATTGCAGTCTGCCACAACCACTGTGCACACAAGGAGGCAGTAGACTTACAGCCATGTTCACTGAGTATTAGGCTATAGGCTCGGCCTGGTACATAAGTGTGAGTGACTGTAGAGATCCATCTCGAATTGTCAATTACATGTCATGCAGCAATCCAATAATGCACTCACAATAGCCACTATGATCCTATGAGCAGCAGGTCGTCACATCCGATACATAAGAAAAGACTTAAAGCTGCGGTATCAAATAAGCAGTGTCATTATTAACCCAGAATGACATTTAGAAGAAAAAGGGAAAACAGAAAAGCTTGAGATTTTCCTACATGAAGGACCAAAAAATAAATGGACAGATTTATTAAACCTTTCAATTACACTAGAAATAGTTTATGCTCATCTCCCAAAAGCTGAAGGACGGCTGTTTCCTGGACACACAGTATTTATGTAATTCCACAGTGACAATTCTTTTACAGATTGTCAATCTCCGATAAATGTAATCTTTCTTGAAAGAGTATACTCTCCTTAGGGAAGGAGGGAGATCATACAGCATCTTTGTACTTTCAGAGCCAGTTCAAACCCTTTCCAGTTCGACAATGGGTGACACGCCCGTACCAAAATATTGGTGCAAAATTAACTTCTAAATTCATATTTTCACAGAAAACTTACATGAGACAAAAAACAAAAGCAGAACAGTAAATGGAAGTGCGCAATCTTCACACATTGTCTCCAAAACCTGTTTATTCTAACCTTATTTAGAAGATGGAAGCGCATCTTGATCTTGACCAATGCCACATATTACACAATTCCAGTTTAGGTTTTATAAATGGATTTCTAGATTTTCCATTGGTGTATATATCAGGAGTGTCAAACTCATTTTGGGTCGCGAGCCAAAATTCACCTACGATGGCGGGTTGTGGCCTACATATACTGAAACAGGAAAATACTATTGACAAAACTTTTTTTCAATAAAATAATAATAATGAGCACTGTAGTAATTCATGGCATTTTAAAATTGGTCAAAGCCCTACAGGACTGCAGCCTGATGTACTATAATGGCTTACACGTATTGCAACCCTGTGCAACCAAGGTTGTAGCCAGGAGTTTACAAATAGTAAGATGAAAATATATTTATGTGGGGGTTTGGGAGTACTCGCTCAGGAAATTTTGAATTACACAGATGTAATTTAGTAGCCTGGTCTTACCAAACCCTTGTACTCATTTAGTACACAGGGTCTGGATCTTAGCTCTGTTTTCAGGTGGGAGGGGTGAACTCCTTTTACAGTTTGAAACGATTGGATCTGATTTTACCCAATCGCTAGGGTTTGGTCTTGACATATGACGTCACCTACAACACCCGCCTCCCCCGCTCGCTGAATGGTCGGATGCAGTTCTTCCAATGTATCGCAGCCACTCTGATCAGACCCAGATGTAACATGTAGGGAAATGATAATTCACCGGTGTTTACAGATGGCTTAGGCAAGGCTAGTAATTTAGTGCAATCAGGTGTATTTTAGTGGGTCCCCAGTCCCTCTGTAGCCTGTGTTAGCTCCGCCCCTGCTCCTGTCTTTGAGCTGCAGCTTCTCGCTGAGCAGTGGAGTGAAAAAAAACAAAACACTAAAAGCAAGACTTTTACTAGTAACTCAACACCTTCTGTATTTGGAGGTGTATAGGTGTATAATGGTACAGTGTCAGTGCCCTCTGCTGGACAGGTGTGGAATTTTTTTTATTATTATTATATTGGCTGCCCGCTAGCGGCTGGAGTGAGCATTTTGCTTATTTCTTTAAAACATTCATAACTCCTCACAGGAATGAGACTTACTTCTTTTTGACAGTTCAGAAATGTATGCTCTACCAGTCGTGGGCCGGATGAACTCATCTCACGGACATATGTTTGACACCCCTGGTATATATATCCACAGCTCAGGGTAGAGCTGGCACCCTGGCAAAAGTGAACACGTCTTTTAAGTCCAAAAATCTATTAAGTTATTTTAAATGATAGTATGAATAAATGTTTTGCACATTTAAGAAAGCCCATTGTCAGATATCCAGAATTATACAGCACTGTATTAAGCTAGGCACTGACCGGCTTTAGGAGTTAGTAAACTATGGTAGAAATCAGAAATGAAACAAAACACAAAAATAAATCTTTTACAGACAAAGACACAGTCATATCTTAAATAATAATTTTAGTGCCCTACATTTCACACCCAGTCTAAAGCCCTGCCTCAAGTTGGTCTGTGTGACGAATGGACAGTCATCCATTTTTCTACACTATTTCATTTAAATTTACATTATACAATTTGGAATTACCATGCAAGAATACTTTTTGTGTAACATTTAATAGCTCTTCTATATCCTGGAATATTTTACACAGAAAGACAAGTTACTGGATCAGAGAGCACGATGGATAAATAACCGTGGTGGTTAAGTGCAGCTGCAGAGATGTGCAGTAGATTGGGTTACATGGACAGGTAATGTGGAAATAAGCAGTATCCAGGGGAGCTCCTGGGGAATCGACGGGTCCAACCCTCCAAGGTCCGGATCAACGACATTCCCACACTTTTACCGTTTGATCTACGCTGCCAGTCGCGACATACGGAGCAGCCTTGTGGAAATCTGTAAGAGAAATATTAGAATGACTAAAACCTCTCTAGAACAAAACCATTTTAATTAAGAAATAGTTTGGTAATGGCAGTCTTGATGCCTCCATTCAGGTGCAGCCAGAGTTTAAATGGGCCTCTAGCTTGTATGTTACTAGTCTTAGCTCCGATCACAAGAGCGAGAAGAAGCTTCTTAAGTTTGAAAACTAAAACATCCTTAACTCAACCCAGTAAAGTCGATGATTTTGTATCTCTACATCAATTTAGTATGCGTATTGCTATTAAAAAGGGACCACCTTAATTTCTCAGTTTAAGCTTCTTGCTAGTTCACAGGGAAATTTGCCAAATTTGTCAACATTTTGGGGAATTTTCAAAGTGACTTTTTGGACAACATGACTTCTTAATATCATTTGTAAATCGGTAGTTACAGGAACACTTTTGGACAGGTGTGATGGATTGAGGGAACAGGCCAAAACAGTAACCGGAACGCTCCTTAAATACTACAACATATGCAAGATCTTTGCTGGATCCTTCAAAATCGTTTCTAGATCATTTACCCGACAAACCGAGACATGGGAGATCAAAATGAGCATGCCACCAACTTACCCATAGAGGTAACAAAGTGTTCATGGGCACTCAAGGTTTTCATGCAGCGCTTGTTCTTGTAGTCCCAAAGCCTCAAGGTTTTGTCATCTGCACAGGTCACTATAAATTTGCCGCCTGGATGGAAGAGGACACCACGTACCCAATTGTCATGGCCGACCTACAAAGACCAGAGAAGGACATGTTTACTATAATCATATTTATTAAATACAATGCCATTTATTACGAGTCCTTACCAGAGTCATAAGGCACAAGCCGATGCTAACATCCCACATCTTAACCGTTTTATCTCTGGAACCAGACAATAGGAATGGACCTGGTTTACCGCTCTTCTTATTCTAAAAGAAAACAAACAATCATTCCTTTAAATGGGTTTGACAGGTGAAAAGGGTCTTAAACATGTTAAATAAGAAAGGTTACATTGGGACAACTGCTGCGATGAAACTAGTGTAAATCTGACAAGGCTTCGAGTGGATCACAAGGCACGGGGTGTCTGTGCTGCTCAAGGCTATTCTGATAATCCAGTTAATTCTACAAGCCCTCTATGTCCACTTACAGATGGTCTTTTCACATGAGCAGTGACGTGCAAGACCCTTTAATATGACTACTAGACATGTTGGTGGTTATGTTGGTTAGTTTTGTAAGATTTGTGTTTACTATTTTATAATCATTACCCTTTGTGTCCCCAGATATTAGGTAAACATCTTCAAATCATATCAATTTGACAACAAATCATTTTATGTCATGAAAAAGTATTCTTGAGCCGAATATCCACACAAAAAGCTGAATGAGCTCCACACTTTAGCTTGCCAGATACAATGGCATCTTCAAAATAACCAAAAACATTTCAAGCTGCTTCTAGAGCCGTCTCCTGAGTGACTAGATCTGGGTCCCGGTAAAAGCAAGTTTTGACGCCTGGCAGGTCCTGAGGCGGCACAAAAGAAAGTTACTTGATTGTTTCAGCTCAAATAAATGGTAACAGAATGAAAAGAAATAGTATTTTATGGAATAAATGACCATTATTGATCCGTTTTATGGTTCTAAATGACCAATGATTTAGTGTAGGTATCAAAAAAAGTAATGTTCAAGTATCGGTATCGTAAACCAAGTATTTTTAAAGTACTGGCATCAGAAAAATTGAACGGGACCCAGCCCTAGCGGCCACATACTGCGCTCTGTTTGGCAAAAAGTTGCATTGTCACTTTTGTACAATACAATATTGCCATATGCCAGCAAATCTAGATGTATAGTTACACACACACACACATTAATCAGTGCCAGAGCAGGCCGTCAGTAATTGAAGCGAGCAAAGTGAGTGAATTCTGGAGGCTCGGAGGGTTCTTCTGTGCTCAATATGCAACTTAAAGCACCCAGACTGAGATGTTTGTAGTGCCTTTTTTAAACTAGTAAGCGCTCATGTTACTCAGCCTTTAAGATATTGACAACTTTGCTTATCAAACTGTTAAAGCCCATCCATCTTCTTTCACTTTGTGTTTGTTTCTAAGCGGTCCAACACTGCACTCCTCTTTCTCATTACTTTGTCCCGAAAGCCATCCTACCTCCGACCCCGTGGCATCCTGGATATAAGGAGAGGCGCTTTCTGGAGCCCAGGAGATGCACTCCACGACATGCTCATGTTCCCGCAGCTCCGCTTTGCACTCTTTTGTGGCCACAACCCAAACGCGCACCGTCTGGTCATTGGAGCAGCTGGCAATTAGTGTGCCGTCTTGGTTCGGCCGCACCATACGGACCCACTCTCTGTGGCCCGTGAAGGTCTTTACCGAATATCTATTGAATACGTAAGAGAGTCAGAAAGCATGGGAAAGAAGGACTTCATTTTAAAATCATGTTTTTGGTTTCATACCCAGTGGCGACCTCCCACATTTTTATGGTTTTGTCCCTCGAAGCAGAGACGATGTGATCTCCATTGGGCATGATGGCAACTGATGAAACATTGTGGTCATGTCCTAGAAAACAATACATAAAAACCTATTTTAAAAATCTCTGCCGAACAATTACAATATGTGCTCTAACACAATGAACTCGAATGACACAAAAATAGTAGCGTAATCAAATTAGTTTCCCAGAGAAGCTCAGATAATGAAATACTGCAATGGACACAGAAATTAATACATAATTTGATCCATTTAACAATTAGCTGCACAATGTGTCACCAAATGATCACAATAAATGACACAATATCCATATTACAAGAAGCCACAAAATCATTGAGGTCTTCCATCTGACATAAGTTGTCTTTTAAAACAAAAAATAAACAATCCAGAACAAACATGCATGATGACTTGAAAATGTGGAAGAGTCCAGTCCTACTTTTCTCTTTCTTTCATTGTTTTTAAACTGCCAACTTTCTTTTTAAGTTAATGGATTGTACAGTATATTCAAGACCGTCATTTTATCTCTTACATCGTTCATCCAAATTTGAAGAAAATGCAACATAAACCGAGTAATGCTCATGTTTGCTCAGTACAGTATTGTTGTTTAACCAATTCAATTTACTTCCTGCTTCACACAGGCACACAGAACTGCTGAGAGGACTTTCTAGGTGCTGCTGGTCTTCTAGCAGGAACAGCATGATTTACATATGTTTCCTTTGCCAAAAGCCAGTACAGTGTTAAGTTTGCAAATACAGTAAGAGTTGGTGGTATTGCAGTAGTAAAAATTCAGTAAAGACGAGGGGTGGGAGAGATTATTTGGGGGAACTTCCTCGATGGCAATAATCTAAATACCATCAAAAATATGCAAAAATGTGCTGGCAAACAACATCAATGTAGAACGCTGTGTCGTCAAACACATAATCATGTTGAATACACCACAAAAGTGCAAAAACTATTATACCATATTTTCAAAGATTGCACATCAGGTATTTCATTTGGATACTTTAAGGCATTTATACATTTTTGTAGATTTTTTGACATTGGAGATAAACTCGATATTGTGAATTTGCATATTTTCCAAACAACAATTTCAATATTATCTTGTAGGCCAAATATTACCCACCTCTAGTAAAGAGTCAAGACTAATAACAACCATTGCACTGAACAAGAATTCAAATTTGGACTCATTTTGCTGCAGTTGCCGTGCTGTTGCTATCTTATGACATCACATGCATAACCTCTATACACACACGCGATTTCAGCTTTGTTCAACCATTGGATATCTGTACCACAAAACTAAATATTTCACCATAAAAAGGCCCTGTACCTATTCTTTTTATTTTCAAACCCCAACAAAATGGAGCTAGATGTTCTTAAATTGCTAGCCAAATATTCCTAATTTCTTATCACATTCCTAACATCTTGATTCTTAAGGGGGTTAGTTAAGAATATTCACAATATCAGCCTGCACCAGGCTATTAGTTTTTAGCATCGGTGCAACTTCTGGGTTTACCATCTCCCATAATACGCTGCAGCCCCACACAGCTCACTCTTTTTTTCACATAAATATCCACAAACCCAACTGCAATGGAGGAAATGGATTTAATTTCACTATGTGTATATAAAAAAGGTAAAGCCGGTTTAATTCAGATACAAAAACACCTGAAGCTCTGAGCAGATTCAGGTAAGACTGAATTAATCATTACATAATTATGTGTGAATAGGTTAAGGTTGTTTTTCTCCAACCTTTAGAACTAAGAGAGGTAGGGCTTACAGGCTACTCCTCCTACAGGTTAGCTCCTCCCATTGGTTTCTTCATAAACAACCCACGAGCGGCCAGCATGCTCAGTGCTGACTAAGTTCTTTGGATAAATTTGGATACGAAACGTCCTGCACTTCAACTACAGAGTACAGATGAAGACTGAAGAATCTTTGCCTACGATGGACAACTCCTGTACGACTGAGAACCTACACAGATTAATCATTACAGAAGAAACTCACATAAGTAAAACAAATGAGACTGCTTTCTATTTCTACAAGGAACACTGTTCCAGGTAGCAAGTTACATGATCCCACTCTCTGTTTCTTACCGTGCATGGTCCTTATGCACTCAAAGACTTGGAAATCCCACAGCTTAATGGTCATGTCAGCGGAGCACGAGGCCAGCAGTTTGCCGGTTTGGTCAAAGGAGATGTCTTGTACAGAGTCTGTGTGGCCCTTCAAAGTGCGTTCAAAGTCTCCTGCTTCATAGTCCCACACCTGCGAGGACATATTCATTACAATTACATCACAATGTCAAATGTTTATATGTTTAATAGGGCTGCACTCATAAGCATAAGCAATTATTGTCAAAACAAGACAAACTAAATTGGGACTAAAACTGAATGATGGCACATTTTTAAGCTACATGTTTTAATTCCCCCCCCCCCCCTCTCACTACGCCCTGTTACCATTAGGGCGCAGGTTCAGGTCTCTCCCACCGAGGACATAGCCTGTTAAATAGCCGATTGCCACAGAGAGCAGCTCACTTTGTTATAGGTCGAGATTCAGATACCAGTATTGGATCGGTGCATCTCTAGTTCTAGGCCTATTGTTTTTTTAATCTTTATATTGTGGACCTTGATGGATGTGCTGTAATGGATGAATGTATGGACAGCTCCTGTTTGTGCCCGCTCTGTGCTTTGTTTTCGCAACTGAAGTGAAAACCAGTAAAACTCAGTTGGATGCAAGACCTCATTGATTTTGCGAGATCGTGCATTATTTATAAAAGCAACTACACCAGAATATAAAAGGTGCGACAGTGAAGGCTCGCGCACCAGGCAGTGAACAGCGTGCAGTTTTCTGTGTTCATGTAGCCATCACCCAGCGTAGAGCTTCTGCACAGACCATCACAGGAGCATAAACCCGTGGCTCTTGGGCAGCGCTGGTCAAGAGCGGAGGAGGAGGGGGGGCTCTGAGCAGACACACCGAAGTCATACCCCCCTCACTCAAGCAGCAGACAAAGCAGATGGCAGCAATGCACGTGACATTTTGCAAGATAAATGCAGCCATTTATCATTCATAGTCATGTTGAGTTGATTGATTGTCCGGTATTTCTCTTTGATCGCCACTAAAATAAATCATCATCAATGTTGCTACAAATAATGTTAAGTGCCAAGACGAAAAAGAAAGTCGTTAATTGAATTGTTTTCTATTAAAACCATGGGCTGTACCTTTATCGTGGCGTCCTCCGAGGCCGACACCATGACACTAAACACTGGATGGAATATGACGCGGGTGACGGGGCTGCGGTGCCCGCTCAGGGAGTACTTCTCCGGAGGGCGGGGAATCCACTCTTTGGGATCGCGCTTCTGAGTGATTGGTCCGCTAATGTTTATGTCATCCTTAACATCATTTAACTTGGATTCCAGTTCCATAACCTGTTAAGTGAAAATATAAGTATGTTTTACTTCATCAGAACGCCAGATGAAGAGCTGCGAATGACAAGACAAACCTTTTTCTGTAACCTAATGACAGAGGTCCATTTTTTCTCCAAAAGGCCTGCATACTTCTTATCCAACTCTTCATTCTGTCAACAGATCGAAAAGAAACTAAAATGTCTGAAGGCTACAAGCATCACACATCTATGTATGAGCCAGACTTGCAGAGTACCACATGTACACACAGACAAATCTCACTCACACGGACATGCAGAAAACACAAAGTCCACACAACACAAAGCCACAGATCTGACAGACACATGTGTAGGCTCTAGATCAGGTATGGGCAAATGAGCTTTTGAACTTGCCAGGTTATCATTTATAGACAGAACTCACCACATCTAATTCAGATTCTTTTTTGAAATTGGAATATGCTTCTTCATATCCATTGGAACGAAGATAATCAGCTATTGCACGGTTTCTGAAACAGACAACAGAGGTCAACAGGAACTTCTCGAAAAAATAATAAGAAATTACTAAACAATTATCATTAAAGAAAGAAGGAAGAGGAAGGAAGGGGAAGAGGAGGACGGAAGGAAGGAAGGGAAGGGAAGGGAGGTGGAAGGAAGGGAAGGGAAGGGAGGTGGAAGGAAGGGAAGAGAGGAGGAAGGGAGGAAGGGAGGAAGGAAGGAAGGTTCATAAATGAGACTGACAGAAATGCAAATGTTCAGCTCTGTATGAACTGAGCCACAGTGGCCGCCTCTGTACGTTTTACCAGTCTGACAGACTCATACAGTTACATCTTACTAAAAGCTGCAAAATAAAACAATGTGCAATAGATCACATTTGGTTTAGGTAAGACAAGCCTTTATTGTGTTTTCTTATCTTACCTAAACCAAATGTGATCTTTTGAACAATGTTTTATTTTGCCTATTGTTGTGCAGCTCTTGGTAAGATGTAACTGTATGAGTCTCTGTCAGACTGATGAAACGTATAGAGGCGGTCACTGTTTATTGTAAACTATGATTGATATTTGAAAAAACCCTGTATTTAGATCCAATAACCAAAGCAGAAGCCAAACAAGCTGCCAGTCTGAGCCGCGGGTGTCAATAAGACGAAGGGGGTGAAGACCACAATCTGTCAAAGCCGTCTGCGCTGGTCATTGAAACCATTAGCACCAAGATCAGCCGTACGGACTTTCTCACTTTTCTCAGATGATACAGATTCAACTTAAATGGTATTTTAAGGAGGGACTAACAGGGGCAAAGTGAATCAGAGAAATGGCACCAGTCATTTTCTCCCATACGAGTGGGGACAGCTGATGAATACTTAATTAACCCAGTCAAAGTCTTTTGTTGCCGTGATTAGTTTAGTTAAAAAGCAAAAACTAACATTCAACACATTCTCCACTCTTGTGACATGAAATCGGACTATTCTCCAATTCCAATGAGGAATAGCAAGAACATATTTCACAGCTGACTGCTAATGATGAATAAATCAGTGAATGAAACATAATGTGAAGAGTCAGACAGCGAAACAAAACAGAATGAGGCATGGATGATGGGAAACTGTAACGATGCATTTCCAGTAGAGAGGTCTTTACAAATGGATTAAATTATACGTCATTTGTTATTTATTTATTCACCAGATTGTTGTCGTCATCATAAAAGTGATAACGAATAAAATCTTGTCATCGGTTGTCACTCACTGCAGCGATAGACGGTCGCCGTGGCAACAGCTGAAGACACACGCCATGTTAAGTCCGTCAACACACGACTGATTTTTATCTTAAGTTTAACAGTGGTTAAACTTGAAATTCTTAACACCCCGTGGTGCATGCGCCGTGTTGTTTTGGGTCAACACTTCCCTAAGCGACTTGGTGTTTTTTCATGTATATTAGGGCGTGCAAGTCAGTTCTGCTTGCCATTTAATCTGTTATATCACCATCAGAACCAGAGGCAACAGTTAAGGGACAATAATGACAAGAACTGTGCAGTCTTGCTTTGTAAGGGGAATTTTCTTGTGGAAGAGAGTTCAAAGGCAAAAGCTCATCTACACGAGCGCCTCCAGGAGTTTGAGGAGAGCAGTTAGTTTGTGTCCTCGGTCTATTTATATGATATGCCAGCAGGGATAAGTCCCCTGACCCAGGAAAGGAACACAAACGAACTTTTCATTGGCTGATACCACAAATATAGAGTTGTTGTGGAGTTGCTGCACAAACACAGCAGTGTTTATGTATTATATGAAAAAACATCAAGCCTTTACAGGTAAAACCAATACACAAAAGCCTATATTATATCAGGGTTTATGCCGGGATCAGCAAGTCAAATTTAATGCTTTTTAATGCCATTTTAATGCCCAAATACTACATTTTTAATGCCAGAAACACCACAAATTAGTGAATATTTAATATTAATTTCCATATTCAATACAAATTTTGATACAACTGATCAACTTTTGAACAGAAATAGTGTATAATTTATGCCCAAACAGTAGTTTAGACTCTATTTTTTGCCAAATGTCTGCAGTAAAACTAGCTGAACAATGTCTTTATTTTCCAAGAATGTTTGATTTAATGCCAGTTCGAATTCCATTTATTGTTTTTTAATGACATTTACGGCCTTATAGGAAACCCTGTATATGATGGAGGCGGCATTAGCGCAAAATGTAGGGGTTCGTGTCATCACCAGTATTTATTGGTGGCAGTTAGGGCTATATCAGTGCTTTATCGATACTGGTACCTAAACAATACTTTTTCGGATACCTATACTAAATTATTAATAATCTAGAACCTTAAAATAAAACAATAAGGCTAATTTATTCCATAAAAGACTATTTATTGTCCGTTTTTTAATGATATATTGATATATTGATGAGCTTTAACAACCAAATAACTTTTTTAGAACTGTCTCAGGACTTGCCGGGCATTAAAATTAGCCATCTAAAAAGAAAAATATATCTTCGGTATCAATAGTACTTAAAAACATAACGGTATCCAGCCCTAGTAATGGTGTGGGTGAACAACATAATGGTTAGAAAATGGAAACAAAACCTTTTCACATTACCGTTTTGTGTTTCTTCTATATCAGACAATAAGGTAAGCGATGTGTTGTTCAATTACCTTAACATGTTTCGAAAGCCATACTGCTTCCTTCTTCAGAACGCCATTCAGAAAAAACCTTTTCACAGTTTAAGACATGTGTCCGTTTGCCATGCATTCTCATCAACGTGCACTGTCCAAACTACGGCCAGTCATGTGATCTCTGCTAATTCAACAGTTCATTCGAGAAAGTACTTCATGAAACTAAGCAACAAAACTAATGGTAATAGAGCCCTTCTTATAGACTAGTAAACAAAAATCTAATAATGGGGAAGCATAACAAACGGTCATGGGTAGTAGCCTTCAGTGGAGGGTAAACAGCATGAAAGATTAGCATTCCAATAGACCTCTCCATACCAACAGACACCGCCCACAACTAATCTAAAAACAGGGAAACATTGTTGAGCATTTTGAGCTTTGCCATGTGAAAGTCGACATAGATCTAAGCCACAATGAAAGACCAAAGTCAAACATCACAACCGCTTCAGCCATCTGTGAAAAACAAAGTAAAAACCTTCAAAGCCTAAATGCCTCCAACCTAAACCCTCGCTCCGGGAACTGCATGTGAACCAAAAGGGCAGTCAATATCATCAAAACACCAACCAGCCTCTATTCTGTAACCAATAACATCATGTAGTAATCTATGCATTCATTCATAATTGTTAGAAGTGCACGTGTATGTAATTCCTTAAACTTTTCTTTTCTTCTGCATGAGTGAATCATAAAGATGTTCGCATGAAAAATGTGCACGAGTCTCTTACAGTTCATCTCGTTGCCTTTGGGACAGCACCATGGTAGCGGGGTGTTTGGGGCGGGGCCAGGGGAGATCAGGTAAAAGTCGTGCAGCTGCTTTGTTCTCCTCGCGCGAGAAGAAATGAGCCGATCCAAGCGACGCGACCGAAGGAAAAGCCCCGTATGGTCCAGAGGAGGGCTGTCGGTGGAGTTCAGACTCGAGGAGAGAAAAGAGGCCAGAGCCTGCTCCTCCCAAAAACTGGCTCACTCCACGGACAAGAGAAGCAGAGAGCGCCTGCAGACAAGTCACCAGCTGAGTCTACACTGCATCTGAAAGAAGAAGAAGAAGAAGTGATGAGTGGTGCTGATTAATGACAAGCAATACTCTTAATCTGTCATGTAAAGTTTCCATAGACCTCTGGTTTGTTCTGCAAGTTCTGATCTCAAGGCAAAAGAGAAAAAGTATGGAGTACTAATACTTTGACCACTTCTACAAAGATTAGAGGTGGGCAATATATCGTCTACAACAAGGGTCGGGAACCTTTTCAGCTAAAAGAGCCAAAAAAGTCACATATATTAACATTTATTTCCGTGAGAGCCATACTTTTTTTTTTTACTCTGAATACAACTAAATGTGCATGTGAATTTTTTATCAAGAGAGTAATAAGTCTCAGATTTTTTTTTTTTTTTGCAACATAGTTATACTGGGGATGCAACCATTTAGTTATGGAATGATAAATATTTATGATTGGGCAGTATTTATGATGGTAACTTATGACTAAACATTGGATTTTATGCATTTGGATCACAATACACACTGCCCTGGATTGTTACACACAACCCTAAACAAGCCCACACTGATTTTTTTATTTTTATTGTGAAATGTAACTCTATTGTTCACTGTGTTATTAAATGCCGGCTAAGATTTATCTGAGAGCCACATGCAGTCATCAAAAGAGCCACAGGTTCCCTACCCCTGGTCTACAAAAATAAGTGTTGTTTGGAACATTACACACATTTACAATATCAAGTAAATAAAGTTAAGAAATTAACAAATTTTAAAAAAGGGGCAAAAACTGCTGTAAAAAAACAAAACAAAAATGAAATATACTTAATGTGTATAATGTATAATAATCTTTTTAGTGCACTTTATTTAAGACAATTATCTTTTTGACAACACATTAATACATTTGCCTGCACATTTTACACATTTTTATGGTTTGCAAAATATCGTTATCGAGAAAGTCCCTCTATATATCGAGATATATCAATAGAAGTGTGTAAATCTTTTCTATTGATTCTGAAGGATGCTCTTTTTATGAATGTATACATTTTTTAATGATTCCTCAGACCAATCGAAATAATGCTGTCAGGGGAATGTTTTAATACGTTGGAGACACTGCAGATGTGGCATTTTTTCTGTTTTGGAGAATGGTTTGCCTTGTATGTATTGTATGAATTGTTTGAGCAGACAAGCAGCACTGTAGCCCGAGACAAATTTCCTCTTTGGGGACAAATCAAGTTTATCTTATCATTTTTTGTTAATATCACCCACCCCTACTAAAGATTTATATTGCAGCACCCTTTATAGAAAAAAATACATGGTGTCTAAGTGTAATTTGAATTTTAAGTTTATTTTGTGGGACAGGCAGACAGATATGAATATGAGAGAGCTCAATCAGTCAGAGCCCCTCAACCAAAGGAACAATAAACAATTATACTTTTCAAAACCCATTTAACCTTTGGTGCATAAGAGGAAATGTAAATCAAGTTTAATTATTACTGTGATTTCTGTTTAATTTTCCCCAATTACTCAAAAGTCCACCCCATTCTGCAGCTCACGGCCCATAGGCATGAATTATGAATTCACGTGTGCTGGACTGATGATAAATTACAAATAAAGTACATTGCTTGAAGAATAATATGTTTTAGCCTAAGTAAAAAATAAGAGGAGAGGCCCAAACAACTGCAAGCATCATGTTATGGGTAGAATCCACTTTAGTTTGTGTATATTGTGTTCCAATCAGCAGTGAAAACAGATGAAGCCAAAACATGGTTTGTCATCATTGGTCAAACAGGTCAGTCCACATGCAACATTTACACAATGTAGCTAATGTAACTGGGTTTTTTAAAGTAAATAGACAAAAACTGAAATGTTGACTAAGCCCAGTATGTGACAGGAAACTCCTAAGTGATGTGTTCAAGACAACGCATGAATTAAAAAGGACAATCAGCCTGTTGAGTGACATTTTAAACACAAAGCAGCTTTCATTCAGGCATATTTATTAAGATTTCACTTTAGAGTACACACACGGTTAAGCTAGTGTTATCATTAGCGAAGTTAGCCTGAAGCCTATATTCAGAAAGTTTAGCTGCGCTCCATCCTTGTGGTGCATGGGGACACAAAATGTAAAACCAGAGAAACATGGCCAGGCTTCTAAAGCTCCGCATCCTCTTCCTCAAATGATTTACACGAAATGACCCATAAACTGACAAGATACCTGCTGCAGCCCCAGTGCAAGGGCCGAGCCGCCATTTTGAGACAAATAGGAATAGCAGAAATTACAGCTACAGTCCTTTTCCTTACAAAGGCCGGTTTCCTTTGAGCCTAAGAGGAAACACAACTGCAAAGGTTTGATCTTACCTTCCTGCTTTGTCTTTGCTTGGTTCTCAGCCCTCTCCACGGTGACACGGCCCGACAGGGCGTGCAGTTTCCGCTCTCAAATATGATCTTGTGATGCAGAGGTAGCTATCTGAGCTCGACTTGTCTCAGCTCTGCCTCCTGCTTGTTTTTGCACCGCATTCGCCTTCAGACGGGAGCGCGCTTTGGGTCGCGTTCACAGATACATGGGCGCGCACGTAAATGATTCTTGCGTGGGGGAAGAAAAAAACATACCAAGATAACATTGCCATTATAAACGTACAAAAAGTTGGCATGTCAAAATATGAAATATTCGTAGAAAAAGAATACAAAAATAGGTTAATTTAGATTTGGAAAGTTTGGACGTCCTTTTGTCTCCGTCGCTCAAAGTACATTACAAAATAGTTACTGTCTACAAATTTTAAACAAAAGTATTTTAAAGTCCTCTTTAAAGCCTTTATACATTTATACGTTACATTTGTTGGATTTTGTTCCCATGCGCTTCACATGATTTCTCTTTAGTTTTACAGCGCCACCCCATGGAAGAATAGGAGAATCCAGTAAAAACAAATGGTGTCATCTCTCCACTGACAAACGTACTCTTGTGGTCAAGTAAGGATACATTTTTGCAAGTCATGCTAATCCAAGATATGGGTCACATTTCAGGAGGGTTTTCTACAAATAATATTTCCACAATATTGCTTTAATCACACATTATACACGGCAGTAATTAAGTAACAATTTGCAATGAGGAACACATTGCATGTACACAAGCACAAACAAATTTTGTTTTTGGTATAAACATTGAAGCAGCCCTTTGTCTACTTTTGGTTGTGCAGTAAATGACCACGCAACCATAGCACATGATAGTGCACTGAATACTGCCCAATGAACTGACACTCCAAGATAGATTTTTTATGTCCATGACATAGAAAAATTACATTGTCCAAAAAGGAAGAAATAAAAACACAAAATAAAAACAAAAAAAAACAATGGAATCAGTTACTACTGCTCCAGCTGAGCACCCACTCCAGTACCTCTATGATCGATGAACAGAGTTCAGCAGGCAATTGATTGTTTTAATCCAAGAGGCTACAGCTATCCAGCAGATGTACAATTATGTAGAAAAATAAAACTGGATACTATTGTTCGTTTAGCCTCCACAAAACTACACAGCAGCAGAAGCAGCAGCGGCCCAAGCCAAACATTTTTCTGTTTGACAACACAAAGATGCACACACGCACAGTCATACAACAAACATGCCACAGTGTGTAAAAATAGATTACTGCTACTAGATAGATATTCTACTGCTTTTAAATCATGGACGTTTTTATATTTGCATCTCTTTTACAATCAAATACCTGTTTATTTTCTGATAGATTTATACATCCCTCTTCCTCTAGTTTCTATAAAACAGACATGGCTTAAATTAATAGGTCAGACCCTAAACACTAGGCTCTAGGCTACACACCAAATACAAAGACAAAGTTTCATTCTCACACACTATTGTGCAATTTGAATGATAGTGGGCACCTTTATCAGGAAACAAATGAGAAATTAACCACTACATATGTCCAAAATTATTATCTTAGTGGAAATCCTTACATTCTGAAATCACTCAAACATTGCATTGCTGGAGACTCAGTTTTAAGTGCACAGCAGAAATGACTCCTGAGTTCTCAGAGACGGTTGATGTGGCATCAACATATCACCTCGGCAGGTGAACCACTTGAGGGGTTTCAGAGAACTGCAGAGTAATCAAAATTTGGACCAACAGTACTGTGCAAATTTTAAACGGTATAGGTGAGTGTGTTACAATTAATAAGGCCCTGGTTTACAATATCATGGTCATCTTGGTCTCTCTTGCCCAGCAGCATAATTAATCATTCACACAGTCATCTTGGACCAGGTATATCTGTATTGCATGTTAACATTGATCTGACATTTGTTTGCATTTCTCTCCTCTTCCCCTCGTCATTTCCCATGTTGTAGGAAATTCAATAAAAGGCCCACAAACCACACAATTTGTGTTGTCATCCCTCCCATAGTTTTTCAAGTTGATTGTGTTGAAGTGTCTCAGTTTGTGGAGAAACTGTGTCTATTAAACTTTAGTCAATAGGAATTTTGTCCTCCAGTTCCAGTGGGGTTACTTCAGTGTCCTCAGTCTTATCCAGCTCCTGCAGCTGCTGTCGTCTCTGTACCTCTGCTTTCAGGTTCTCCAGATCCTTTTGACTGAAATGAAGCCAGAGCATTGAGATTAGCGAGTCTGAGTCAAGCCTCGTCCTGGTTATTTTAACCATGTTTTTTAATTTATATGAATTCACACAAATATTTAGTAATAAGTAGGGCTGGGTACCGTTAAACGATACCCGTATGGTATCGAAAAAATAATCAAGGTACTACCGGTATCGAAAAATAAATTTGTACCGAAAAAATATTTTTCTTTAGAAAGCAAATTTTGATGCCTGGTGGATCTAAAGAATGTGACCTTCACCTCAAATAAATGATAAAAACACTAAAAGAAACTGTATTTTATTGAATAAATGATCATTATTGTTCTGTTCTATGGTTCTACAAAACTAAAAGTCATGCATGAGAATAAATTACTTGACTTGAGAAGATTAGTTTTCTTTAGAGCAGTTTTGAGATTAGACATATTTACTACTGTCATCTACATTATTTGGCTTATTTCATGACAATTTTTGCTGATTTTAAGATAATCTCTCTTGAATTAGGAATATAAAACTGCCAAAAAGACAAGAGCAATTTTCTTTTCTTTCAAATAAATATAAATAAAAAAGGAAATAAGTAGAAATCTATTGAAACAAGTCAAAAACACCTTAGAACAAGTTAGAATCAGGTCAAATGAGCCACTGAATCTTAACTCGTCAAAATAGCTCACATTTTAGATAAAGAAGATGAATTTGGGTCATTTAAACTTTTTTGTGTAGATGACAAATAATTTAGTATAAGTATCGAAAAAAGCCAAGTATCGTTAAAGTACTAGTAAAAAAATACCCAACCCTAGTAATAAGTAATAGAAAGCTTTCGGATCAGGGCTGTTGTATATGTACCCCCAGTGGTACACAAGATTATTATTAAAGTTTTGGGGGGAATAAGCCTAATGATGATCCAATGATGAACTGGGAAGCTGAAGTTTGTACCAGAGTAAAACTTCAACTTCAGCTCCACACTGTAACTAGAGCGCTGCAGAATAGCTTTTTGGATGCAAAGTTGTTTCTTAGCTCTTTTATATCAAAATTCTAATTTAACTTGAAGCTAAGGAATAAATAAATGTTTCACCTGAGAGGTATGAAGATGATGCCATTAATGATATTGAGCTGTTCCAAGACACTGGCCATGCTGGGAGCAGTAAACTGCAATAAAGAAGAGAAGCATACAATGTTCTTAGACAAGAAAAAACAAGAAAATCACCTATAACACATGTATGTACAACAAAAAAATATAAGGCATTCACCTTCACGGGCATGATGCTGGCATTGGAGCCATTTTTGTAGATTTCATTCATTGTCCTCTGCAGTGCGACAGCTTGCTGCGTGAGGTACTTCAGGTACTCTGAACTTTCCTTCGTTTTTTCATGCATTTCACCCATCTGTTATCAGCAAAAATAGAGTTACAGTAGAAGTAATGCTACATTGTAACATCAAAGAAAGTGGAATCACACCTGGTTCTTGTAGATTGTATAACCTTCCTTCTCATGTTGAAGTGCCGAACGAAATTCAGCTTTGCTTTCATAGACTCTAGCCACCAAATGATGACTGAAACAAAACAAAACTAGCTTCAATGATAATACAACAGGTCATGTATACCAATGCTCCTTTCTCACAATCAAATTTATATTGAAGTTCAGTTGACTTACCTAAGAGCCACTTTAAGGGATCGGGGTCCGTGATACTTTGCATTGATGGTTAAGGCATTTTCAAGGAATCTCAGCGATAAATCATACTCCATCACTCCATGCAGTACCAAACCAATGTTGCTCTGTTGAGAAAATTAAACACGGGGCAGAGGATCACTCAGCAAAACCTTTTTCAAAATGAAACACTCTGTAGTTGAATTCAAATCACTGCTCACATCAAGGAGAGCCATCTCTGGGTGGTCCTCTCCAGAGACCGACAGCATGAGATAACGGGCACGGTAAAGCAACTTCAGGGCAGTTGACAGCTGTCCATTAGCAAAGCAGTATAGAGCCAAGTGCATCTGGAAACACGCAAATCCAAACAGCATAAGTAACTGAGAAAAATCATTCCACCGTATTAGAAATAAACAAATGGAAATAAAATGCTTACATATTCTTGAATAGTGTTGGGGTGCTCAATGCCTAGAACTCTTTCGCTCATCAGAACAGCCTTTTGCTGGTTACTCAGAGCCTAAGAATACCAAACCCAAGTTAGCATTATATTTTGTGAAATCTGTTGGACTGAACATGGCACATTTACCTCAGCGTGGTCTCCCATAATATAATTAAGGCGTGCCAGGAGACGTAGACAGGCACAAATCTCAACATGCATGGCTCCGTAAACATTGTTAAAGAGGTTGAGAGCTTCGTTGATAAGCTCACTGCCCTCCTTCAGAAATCCTGTATACAGAAATGATAAGTGAACAGAACCTCAACATTACATACAAAATTGTACTTGGTCAGAAAGGCTCACCTTGCTGTACTTTGGCCTGACCACTCTGGAAAAAGTGAAAGGCGTCTGAGGCTTTTGGGTTTACATGTTTTACAACAGGGAAGATATTCAAGATATCCTCTTCTGTAAAGGCTGGCTTATGGCGGCTGTCAAAATTGTACTCTTTTATTAGGATCTGGGCAGAAACATAAGTACATTTTACAAGCTGTTGCAGTTTTGTGAATTTTTGAATATACAATTTAAATATCATGGAAAGAATTATACCTGAATTCCAGTTTTTATGGATATCTCTCGGAGAAGAGTCGTCTTCTGGAGACCGTATTTCTCCACAACCTGGTCAACGCTTTCACTGCACATCAAGGTTTTATGTAATTTATCATAATATATACACCTACAGCCCATTTTAACTGAAGATGCATGTAATCAAAAATGTTTACCAATCTATTGTGAAGTGATAGTAAGTTTGTGCCTCGGACATGACGTTTTTCCACAGCTCACTGGGAGTCAGACTGGCCCATGTTGTGTTGTCCCCGCTGCCTGGGACTCTGTTGCGTCGTTTACGATTTTTGCGCCGTGACACCAGTTCATCCAGAGGCAGGTGCGCCACAGCATCAGGGAAAGAGCTCAGAAAGCAATTCAGGAAGTGACTGACAGCAGCAGAGAGCGCAGACAGCTCCACACCCTACACGACACAAACAAAAACTCACATCAATTAGCTTAAGCAGCACAGAGTTTGATGAATCGGTGTGTATACTGATCCGTACCTGAAGGTATGTTTTGAAGATATGTTTGGCACATCTGGTGACAAGCTCACTGATTCCTATTCTCTAAACACCAAATATAAAAGGGAATAGTGTCAAAGCCTGCATATCAGAGGAAGGCCTGAAATTCTTAGGTTGTGCTGTTCTTACATAGACATGCTCCAGCTGTGCTTTGGCAGGAGTCTTGTCAATAAAATCCAAAACAGAGCCCAAATACCGAACATTAATGCCCCGTTGGTGTAGAGCCTCTGTCAGTGTGGCTCCATCCATAGGCAGAGCACTGTGGTCCAAACAGTCTTTAACCTGATCATTTTTAAAACAAAAACTTAAAATATTTAATAGATGTATGCTAAATAAATATACAAACACTGCGTACAACAGACACTGACCAGCAAAGGGATCTGGCAAGACAACAGGAATGCAGCAGCATCTTTGAGAAGCTGCTTTTGTTTTTGGGTGTCCTCAGTGCCGTCATCTGGGAACCGCACTCCTGATTAAACACAACATCCAAAAATAAAACACACCGTTATAAATCTCATTCAAGCCAACACAAGTACAATAGCCAGTAATTACTTCCAATCTTACCAGGAGAGAAGATGTCAGGATTGAAACGTATGTCGAAGGATGTACTGCTGATGGAGCCAACCGCTTTGCATGCGTTCAGGACGACCTCTCTGCTTTTGGGGTCTATTTTTGATTCAAACAGTTGAAAAGAAACAAAACAGTGCATTTAGAGGATGCACCAAAGCAGTGATATAAAAAAAAAAAAATCTACAATAACCGATTAACCTTATTAAAAAAGATCTTGATAGATACATGCTGAACCACACTTGATTTAGTAGCCACAATTAACCATAAAATATGAGGGATTAGATTGTAAATTATAAAGTGTAAATAATTAAAACAAAATCACATCATTAGACACCCATCACCAGCTAAACAAACAAACAAACAAACCAAAAATGCCAATTACCTGGCAAGACGATTAAATAGTTTTAAAAAATGTTGGTGCGACCATGCTGCTCCAATCAAAATCAGAACTTATTTGAAACAAAATGTCTTTTTAAAACAGGAAAGTGTGCAGACACTTTCACCAAAGTAGGACTATACAGAGAGAGAGACCTATCAAGTAAGCAATTTCAAGATAATGAAATGTGGCTACTTATTTGTTCAACACACTCCAACACTATGCTTTTGGCTGATGATTTTACTGGAATTTAAGATTTCATTGTTTGCACATATTATCACATGAAACTTTCCACCCGAGTAGCTCTCTCCATGTCGTCCAACTTTGTTTTGGCGGTTTTTGGGGCATTTTGAGACGTACCAATGCCAGTTCCATCTTCGGTTACTAAGGTCTCCGCAAGCTCTTTGGCCTGAGCTAATCCCGGAATACTATCCTCAAGCTCCTTACCCTCCAGTGGGTTCTGGCATGCTCCATTTGGGGTTGTTGTGGTAGAATCTACAGGCCCATTAATGGTGGGACTTGAGTTTCTGCCTTCATCTGTGTCCGGTGAAGCAGCAGATGTGTTGCTGTCTGTGGAGACTGGTGAAGAATTGGAATCAGCATTTGTTGTCTGGGTTATGTCGATTTTGTTTGCGCTCGTCTCTGAGCCATCTGTAATTGCGACATCTGTTTTGGTGTCTCTGTTAGCCTTCTGCTGCATGAGTTGTAATGCAGCCATTTTCATAAAAAGAAGATATCTGAAATCAAACAAAAATAAATCATTTTTTGCACATTCATAGTAAATATAAAGTAAAGGTTGAAAATTACCTGTGTTCAACAAAAGCCTCAATGAGCTCCTGCCGTAGGCAAGCCAGGCGATGTCTGTGCTGGCGGGGGAAGCTTTGGCGCTGGCATTCAGCTGGCAGCTCCACTCCCTCCACAGGCAGGAAGTTTAGATCCGGGGGGAAAGTACGAAGCAGATCAAGTATATAGTGCCGGCCATCATTTCCAATAATGCCTTTACACTCCACAGAAGAGCACAGCTCCACAGTTTCATTTTTCTCATTCAAAACGTTGTGTTTCTGGACCTGATGTTCAAAAGGAATAAAAAGACATTTGATTACAGAACTCTGCTTACATTCAGAGAGATCGCTTGATTATTTTACTAACCTTAAGAGGCCGGCTCGTCTTGTCCAGAAGCTCCAGGTACTTATTATGAGACACAACTGTCTTTCCAAAGTCAATAGAGCCATAGATAACACTCTGCTCCTGCTCACGCTCGAGGATACCAGGGATAATTGACTGGGCAGTGACACGGTATCCTCTATAATCTACTACCACCGTCCCCAGTGTATACAAACCCTCCACATCCACAGCCCCATAAGCTCGAACACCATTCAAGTCATTGGTTGGTGCAGCATGTGCAGCAGCATCACCTCCTAGCTCTCGATAGTGGTCCCTAACATCAAAACCCAAGCTAAAAAATATGTTGTTCCAGATAAACATCTGCATTCGTGTCTCTTCTCCAGGGTTTATAGCCATAACATTGCCATCAATCACAGCCATAGCACCACGAGTGGCAGCGGCTGCAAAGTCACTATGTACCTGGAAGGAGACATGTTTTAGATGGCAGATGGATATGGGTTATAAAAGTCAAATAGTGTGGATAAAATACCTTGAAAATGGCACGCTCTCTCAGCAGACGTTCTGGCAAGTTCTTGCGGGGCAGCTCTCTGGTTGTTTGCAACTCCTCGTTCCAGTCTCGGGTCTAGTCAAAACAACATCTTCAGCAACAGCACAGCAGGAAAAAAATGGCCAAGTGATTATTGGGTGAACTTTCTTGCACCTGTCCAGGTATGTGCTCCTCATAGCCAAGACGAGAGGTGTAAGCATCCTCTGCTCTAACACAATCCATGGCATGATCCACTTGCGGAGCTGTCCAGCTATATACCTGAAAAGGAGTGGCTATCCTCTCAAAAGGATGCCGCTGGACTCTGGAGCACAGAAAAAAAAAAAGTCAAGATTTTTTTTAAATACAACTGGCATTGACTTATAAACAAAACAATAGAAAGCTCAAAAAGCTACCACAAGGAACATGTTCTCGAACAGAGGTCCCCCAACCCTTTTAGAGATGAGTGCTACCGCAAGCGTTCAAGAGCAACCATTAAAAATACATTCAAAAAACAACCTTACACCATTTGATGTAGGATCACATCATGACACATATTCATGCTTTTGAAAAAGTAGGGAGTCCAGGAATAGAAACAACTGTATATTCAAGAAATTAGAGTGCAAGAAAATGTATTGTTTGCCCAAAGAGCACCATGTTGGTGACCCCTGTTCTAAAACATGTTCAAGGCCATGTCAAATATAGTTGGATGTGGTTATAATCTGTCATTTACCTTTTCTTTTGCAAGGCAGTAAAGTTCTTCTTGAAAGCTGGGCTTATCTGGCTTAGAAGTTCCACTAAAGAATGGCTCAGGAAGCTTGGATTCGCTGGCTTGGGGTTAAAGGTGTAGGAAGTTGATCTGATTTAAAATATAAAATAATAGGTATACATTGTTACAACTTGTCACAAGTCTATAAAGGGTTTACTCTAGTTTTAATAAACAGTTGGAGAGTACTAACTGGTTGAGGTAGAAGCCACGTGTGGATGCAGTGATGCTAATATGACGCTCTTCAACAGTCACAATATACAGGTACATAAGATCACCATGCATTTTGCGGTTTCCTGGAGGGGGATTCCATCCACTCATTGTGAGGACCTTCAGGCACTGCATAGGCTGTTGAGAAAAAAACAGCATGTCAATGTATTATTGTTATTTTTGTAATGGTTCATTGTTTCAGTAAATCATTGAGCAGCCCCTAAACTGTATAATACCTTCCAGTCCTTGTTCTGAGGCTGGAGGGCTGCCAGTGGGCGCTCCTTGCTGCCAGGGAGAATGTGCTCAGGGGGAGTACAGTCAATTTGCTCCAGATCATTGCCTTTTTTCTTTCTTTTGCCACTATCTGTAAGCATAATAAGAAATGTATTCTTACAGAAGACATACTTCAAAAATACGAAAAAAATACATAATATTGCAACCGAGAAATCTGTGCATTACCTCCAAGATCCCCATCAGTGAAGACACTGAGAAAAGATAATGAGTTGCAGTCAACACCGTTGTATGCATCCGAGGGGTCAAGGCTCTTCAGGAGGTCTCTGATATGACGCACATGTATGCGAGCTTCACGAACTGTATAAGGCTCTACAAATGAAAATAAAACCTCATAACAAAGCTTGACAATGACTGGTAAAATATTTACCAAAGAGGGTTGCTTATGAGAGAATGAGAAGGATATCTGAATGCATTAGGTTCTGTAGTTCATAACTAATCTGATAATCTTATTTTTGAAATATTTTCATTGCGAGACAAATTTTAAACAACTAATTATTATTGCTTCCAATTGTCATAAGAAAATGTCATCACTTATTGCGCCACAACCCACTTATTGCCTTTAATGTTTAAATACTATTTAAACAGAGGTCTGACCTTCGACCACTTTGAGCAGTGATCCTTCTTGAAGTCCTTCAATTGACTTAAGCTCAGCAAAGTTGTCCAGAACATTTCCATCTAGCTGCAATGAGAAACATGTGCGATGGCAGGTGTCTTCTCTGTCCATTAACACCTGGTGAATCTCCTGCACCATTTCCTGGGGCGAGACCTTATCACAAAGGCAGAGAAAGCAATGAGTTTTGGGACCACTTAAATAACTAAAAGGCTTAATGTTTAGTTGTTAAAGTAATTTCTTCCCAGCTGTCAAATATAACATTCCTCTGCGACATCAGGCTGCTGCCAACAGATATAAATAGCATACCTGCAGGTCAAAAGGCTCCGTTCCTGGTGCTTGGATCTTCACAGTGAATCCTGTGTCCTGGATGACAATAACTTCCTGTTCATTTGACTCTTCACCACAGGCATCGCCATTTCCATTCTGATGTGACTTGGCATCCTCCATTTGCAGGGAGGTTTCCCCGCCGTTCATCATAACAGTATCTGGTCTATGCTCTATACAAAAAGAAAAAATAAACATAACAAAAATGATTGATTAGAAAACACAGACAGACGCAAAAGAACATTTGAGCCAGGGTTGCAACAACTGAATTCAATTACCTACCTCAACATTTACTTTGAGGATATTTTTCCCCATTTTATTTCACAACTTTATACTACTATAATCCAAAATTTGAAAATGGCGATCGTGTAAAGATTAACTGACCCATTTGATTTGATCATTTACTAAAAGGTATAATGCCAAAATCACCTCAATCAATAATGTACAGTGTTATACACTAAACTAATCAAGATATTTTGAACTTGAAGCTATAAATTTGAACATTTCAAACTTGCTACCACCAACGAAGAGAGTTCAATTACTCTGCAGCAAAATAAACCCACAAGTAACACTGTTCCCTCTATGGACCTTGAAATGAGGCCATGGCTGCAACATTAACCAGCCAGACGACCCTGGCAAAACAGAACATGGAAGGTCTTAGAATTGTCATTCTGCATGTGTGACT
>OMNZ01004240.1:1699-12331 GCA_900303255.1 Lesueurigobius sanzi | reverse complement strand
CGGCAGCATGTCATTGGTCCAAACCACTGCTGGTTACGAAATGGACCTATCAGTTAGTGTTTCACGTAGGGCTGTCACTAACGATTATTTAGGTAATCAATTAATCGTCCGATTATTCTTACGATTAATCGATTAATCGGTTGGCGCAAAAAGGTGCATGGAAAGTGTAATTGTTAAAAGCTTTTTGCACATGAAGCTAAAGTGACACCGTTTGAGGACGTCTTGATGGAGTAAAGTTAAAGCTAATGTTTGTAGGATGCTCTTTGTACAAGTTCCACATGTCATTCCTCATTTGAAAGCTAAGAACCTCTAAAATTCACTCTGGGATTGTAAAAGTGAGAGTGAGAGAGTCCTCTTTCTGCTCGGATTAGATTATGATCCAAGATTTGGAACAATCAGAGCAAAAATATTTGCAAAAAAAACTTCTAGAACCAATGCCTTCAGAGTCAACATAGTTTTTTCACAAAAAATACAACATTTTGATGTAATTCTTACTCTGTCTGAGTCTGTATATCCCAGAAACAATTAATCCATTACTAAAATAGTTGACAACTATTTCAATAATCGATTAGTTGACGATTAATCGATTAGTTGTTTCAGCCCTAGTTTCAAGATGGATTTGTTGACTGAAAATTCAGATCTCATGACAATTCATCTTGCAGCGCATAGTTAGCCACATTTGGCCCCCGGGCCTTATTTGCCCACCCCTGGCCTAGCTCATATGTTGGCAGGCTACGCCCCTGGGTACCTGCCCCATCCGGGAAAGGAACATTCTGTTAATACAAAAACAAACATCTTAATTTGTCTTTTCTTCCACAAACATGCTTTTGCTGCATGACTGGGCATTTTGCAACAGCTGACTCATTCCATTTAGGTCCCAGAACTCACACTAAGGTCACAACAGCGATCTTCCCGTTAGCTTTTCCTCACCGCTCTCACATGTTGTGTCTGTTTTGTGCGCCTGAGTCACTGACCGCTCCGCACACATAATACTTCCCTCCATCTGACCATAAGCCGGCTCTGTTTCTCTGTTTGTGGGCTTTGTCACTCGTGGCGGTGCCTGGGCGCTTTACTGCTGCGTCTCGTGTTAAACTGGGTGTGTCTGACCAAAAGGAACAGTCCGGGTCCCAATATAGCCCCCCCAAATCAAAACATATCCTCAGCTCCCGGGTTTATTAGACCACAGCTATGTCTCAGTCACAATGGAACTCACAGACACGGGCCACAATCGACTCCAGTCATTTAAGACTAAAATAAGTCATTGAGGGGAAAGCCCTTTCACATCTGGAAATATGTCATGGGCAGATGCCGAGGAACACTGTGTTCTCCTTTGGTTGTTTTTATACAGTGCCAGATCGTTTACAACAGTGAAAGGCAAAGTATAGATTGTTGTGATGTCATCGTTTTCCTTCCAATCAGAATCACACAGAAAACTAAGAAATCAAATAAATAGTGTTCATGCTCAAGCAGGTTGACACCACACACCTTTGCTTTTGGCTGTGGCGAGCAGAACATTGTTGAGAGTTTTCAGTAAAGTGGATCGGAGCGAAGTGGCAGCACATCAGGATTTCAGAACACAGACTCTACTAAACAACTGGGTAACACTTTAGAATACTGACCACTACATACTGTGTACTAACAAGGTAATTACTCTATAGTTCCCATGTAATACCAAGATAGTTAGACTCCTATTACTGTAATAACACCGTAATATCATAGTTATTTTCAAGTTTGTACCACTACATACTATGTAGTAACAGAGTAACTACAAAGTATTTACTCTACACTCCAAGATAGTAACCACTACATACTATGTACTAAAGGATAACTACATTTTTAAGTACAACATAATACTAAGGTACTTAAAGTAAGTAACATAGAAAATGGTCAAAAATCTAAAGCTGGACGTTCCTGGGTTTTACCCGTAACAACTCATTATAACATCTGTCTGTGTAGGTTCTCAGTCGTCCAGGAGTTGTCCATCGTAGGCATAGATTCTTCCGTTTTCATCTGTTCTACCTCAAAGAATTCCCATCATAGTATTTTTTCCAGTGTCGAAAGCGAGTTTAGTATCGTGGCAACACTAGACTCTACAGTATGTGACTAGGTGTGAAATGTCAAAAATAGGATTTATTATATAATCTAAAATTATAATAATGAGGGAAGTTATAATGTGGGCATTGAATGAGATTAGATATTTGAAAGAATCCTCCTCATTTAAGTGGCATTATTATTATTATTTATTTGAAAAGGGACAATACATATTAATGAACATGTAAATATGAGATTATAGCCTATGTGGCTAATTTCCATCTCCAGTCACATTAAAAACAAACATTTGGATTTGTATTGACAGGAAACTTGTAGAGAAAATATTTGCTTATGCACTTGAACTGACAGAAGGTAAATGTGCAGGTTCTATTGTAAACTAACAAGTTCAACTCCCCTGTGTGTTTCAGCCCAGCAGCCTGGAGGATTATGGCCGTCCCTGCCCCACACTCACCCTCTGAACAGACTGGGCCCTGCCTCGCCACCAGCCCGGCCTCGCTGTGTGGAGCAGAGTACTCAGTGGAGCGCCTGTTCTCAGAGCTGTGGTCCTGGGATCTCCACCCGAGTGTCCAACCAGAACCCCAGCTGTCGACTGCAGCTGGAGACCCGCCTGTGCAAAGTGCGGCCCTGCAGCTCGCTCCAGCCGCCGCCCAGGAGCTCAGCGGTGAGTCTACGAGCTATTCAAATCGGTTCATGAACCCTCCATGGTAACATTCAGAGCCAGAGATACCAGCGGATAACAGACAGCTCATGGAAGATGAAAGGAAAATAATCTAGAGCTGCCCTCCAGCCAATCAGACACTGAGGTATAATGACTACAGGGCCATCTAGAGCTGCCCTCCAGCCAATCAGACACTGAGGTATAATGACTACAGGGCCATCTAGAGCTGCCCTCCAGCCAATCAGACACTGAGGTATAATGACTACAGAGCCATCTAGAGCTGCCCTCCAACCAATCAGACACTGAGGTATAATGACTACAGAGCCAGAGCTGCCCTCCAGCCAATCAGACACTGAGGTATAATGACTACAGGGCCATCTAGAGCTGCCCTCCAACCAATCAGACACTGAGGTATAATGACTACAGAGCCATCTAGAGCTGCCCTCCAGCCAATCAGACACTGAGGTATAATGACTACAGGGCCATCTAGAGATGCCCTCCAGCTAATCAGACACTGAGGTATAATGACCACAGAGCCATCTAGAGCTGCCCTCCAACCAATCAGACACTTCAGGCTTTAAAATGAGCCCTGCCTCTCAGGGGCGGTTTAAAGTCGCGTTTAAAATTTGTGTCCAAAAGGTTAAAGTAGCGCTTTACAAAACTGCTGACTCTGCACTTTACACAAACGCTCCGGGATTCAAAACAATACCAGGTAAAAACATGGAGGGCAAAGGTATGGAGTTACGTTTCCTTCATCCCTTCTTGACAAAGGCTTGTTGGAGCCAAAACCAGCAACATGTTTTAAAAGATTTTAATATATATTAGCCCAGTACAATAAAGGCTTTTTAGAAAATGTAAATAGAGAGTTACAATGTGGGAGGAGTGCCTTGGTCTTTCGTTTTTCTCTTAAGTTTTTGTTCCCCAAACAGCAAAGACCCCCTGAACACATTGTGTCCAGTTTCTCTCACATTCTAATTATCAGACATGTTTGTAAACCCATATCTGTGTATCCCGTCCACAGCCGTGGGGCCAGAGGGGGGTGGGCCAGAGGGGGGTGTGCCAGCCCAGTGTCCTGTCCCCGGGGCCTGTGCACCTGCTCCATGACGGCTGCTCCAGCACTAAGGCCTTCAGACTGAGATACTGCGGCCTCTGCTCGGACTCTCGCTGCTGCTCCCCTCATCACACCTCCACAGCTCAGGTGGCCTTCACCTGTCCCAATGGCAGACGCTTCCAGAGGGCCGTCATGGTGGTGCACACCTGTGTGTGCCACCACCACTGCCCCTACGCCCCCTACCAGAACCCTGCACTGTGGGGCGGCTACAGACCCTGAGGAAGGCCCCTGGAACATGAACTCTACAGACATGGAGTGATCTGCTCTGCACTGTGATGGAACTGTCAGTTTAATCAGTGTTTTGTACCTAAACGCTCACTGGCTGATAGTGTGAGGAGTCTGAGTGTGCCAGGCTCACCGCGCACATTAGATATGAGGTATGTTTGCTGCAGGGCTCTCCAACTCGTTGCTCGGGAGCTACCACACTGCAAAAAGTATTATCTTAGTAAGTTAAGTAATCTAGAATTTTTTCTTGAAATAAGTATATTTGCCCTTGGTTTGAGAAACTGATTTGAAGACGCTTACACAACAACACGCAATACACTCAAAATTAGATGAAAAAAAAAACTTGACATAAGATGGTTATTGGTGTTTTTCCAAATTCAAGTGTAAAAAACTTGAAATTAGTTTCTCAAACCAAGGGCAAATGTACTTATTTCAAGAAAATTTTGCCAATTTCTAGATGACCTAGCTTACTAAGATATGAGTTTTTGCAGTGCAGTATCTGTCCTGTCCTTTCTAATAAGCTTCCCTAAGGTTTTCCACATTTCTTCTTAAGCTTGATAAGTCAAGCAAATTTAGTTCCAATATTCTTTCCTCAAACATTTAAGTGAAAATCGGCCGGGTTCACACTTGAGCGGACCCTGGTGCACTTCCTGGGAATGTAAGCTTCATTTGTGCAGTCACTAGCTCTAAAGCACCCAAAGGACTACAGAGGTGTGGCCCATTCATGCTAGTCATGTACAGCAGTGGTTCCCAACCTTTTTTGTCTTGCGTACCCCTTGGGCCTTTTATTTATACTCCAAGTACCCCCTGTCTCAATGGTTTTGATGTTTAGTTAGAAGGTGAATGACTAAGACTCAGTAAAAAGGCTACTTAATATTCTCAAACTCGTTTACAGTTAAATGTTTTAAATAGCTTCTCTTTGAACATAAAAATCAAAAATACAATTCTATTTGGTCTTATTTTGTATCTGAAATTATTCCAAGTTCTTCTAAGCTCTCACGTACCCCCAAGGGTCCCTGTACCCCTGGTTGGGAAACACTGATGTACAGTAAAGTCTGCTTCCATATTTGGAATTTGGCAAAAATTCTAATAATGAAAGTTTAAAAAAGACATAGTACAATGTAACTGCATGTTGAGACAAACAAGTGGAGATATGAGTGTCCAAAAAGGACTGAAAGACGGGTCAAAAAGTTTCAATGGAAAATCCATAGGAGCCAGGAACTTCTGGAGCCGACCTGGCTCCGCCCACACGCCCCATTAGGCTCCCTGCACCTAAGAGCAAGGCAATGTCCATCTTTTCATCCAAACTAAACCAAGTAGCAACAGGAGCAGGACTATGATGTATTGCTACCACCAACACCACACAGATGTGTCTCCTCTCTGCGCTTGACTTGATGCTTGATTATTTGTGAAAGCTGGTGTAATATTAAAGCCCACTTTTGTGCTTCTATCAAACGTTGAGATACTGCCCCCTTTTGGCCAGCGCTGGTACTGCACTCTGTGAGTTTATTGTGTATAATGTACAGAAGTTTTACTGAATATTTGTATGTAGCATGTGACTTTGCACTTTATATGGTTCTGTAAATAGCTTCATAGAGATTTTAGTATATATTTTTATATTTATTTGCAATTTACACTTTTCTAGGCCTAATATGACTAATACTTAAACAAATAAAGTATTTTAAATGTCTGTCGTGTTCCTCAATTATCAGTTTATCTAAATGTGAAGTTCATTTTGTTCTTTTGCTGTACATTGTATTAGAAAGGAACCTAGACTTAGACTTAGACAGACTTTGTTGATCCACAAGGGAAAGTTTGTTGTCACAGTAGCTCAAATAGTGATCTTACAATTAAAATAACAATTTTAAAATAACAATCCCAAAATAAGTCCTAAAATAGCGCTACACAGTCTGCATTAGGAACTATTGTATTGTATTATGGCATGTTCGGCACAAACACGTGATGTCATGTGCTTGCAGTAATTAGATAAGATATTTTACTCAAAAACGATTAGAAAATAGTTTGTGTGCGTTCTCAGTCGTACAGGAGTTGTCCATTGAAGGCAAAGAGTCTTCAGTCATCTGTACTCTGCAGCTGAAGAGTAAAATTCCAGTCTATTTCAAACCAATGAACACATTGAGACAAAAATTAGTTCACCCTAAAGACAAATCCCCAAACCACAAACAGAGCAACGTAGTTTACTCAATCCATTGCAAAGAAAAGGAATGCAAAGAGCATTATATTGAAGAGATGAAACAACTACTTCACAAAAGGCTTTATCAACACTGCAGAGAAAGCTAGTTGCCCTAAATCTGCTGTGCGTCTCCATCTCAAAGCCACAAATCACTCTATTGAGGACAGTGAAGTTAAGATTTTAGCCAAATAGATGGTTTGAGCGAGGAGTGAAAGAAGTTACTTTTGTCAAGAAAGAACAGGAATGGGACCATTCGCTTTAATTTAGCCCCTGTTTGTAGCAACATCCTTCACCCGAAACCTGGAGCTCACTGTCATGCTACACAGGCTGGGCCAGAGTCCAGTGCAGGACAAAAGAAAGGTAATAGCAGTGACCAAGTGTGTGAAGTGTCATTGAGACTGACAACAAAGGTTGTTGTTTTTGTCTCTAGGTGAGAGTAGCCTTCAATGGGCAGTGATTAAGTGTCAGGAGGGTCGTTGAGACCGAGACTCACAACAAAGGTTGTTTTCTGTCGGTGAGAGTAGCCTTTAGAACAAAGAGAGGTGGGATCTATAAACTCCTGCTGGTCTTTATTAATTCCACTGGAGTCCAAGTTTGCACAGTGCAGACAAAGTTATTTTGATGAAGAGCGAAACGTCCAACACTTCAAATACAGAGTAAAGATGAAGACTGAAGAATCTTTGCCTATGTAAAAAAAAAAGTTGTTATGATCTTTCCATAACATAGTTTTATTGACAACAATAAAACTATTGTTTTGTACAGTTTTAAGTTTGTAATAGGCATTGTATTTTCATTTCTCGTTTAGCATGTTATATATATATTTTTACTGTCTATAAAAGCCCCTCTAGGGACAAGTGCTGCAAATGAGCTTTTGCTATAAGCGCTGTGATGCATACATCAGACTACTGTGCTACAGCTTGTCTATGTTTTTATTTGTATCTGTCCCTATCAAACAAACCAAATACATAAAAAAGTGTGAGAGGAGAGAAGAGAGCGCATCAGTGAGGGGAGGAGCCACATGGGGAGAGATTGGATCAAGAGACTGAATGGGCTTCATGCACAGAACCAACACGTGACTTCCAGGTTCTTCCTGGACCGTAAGACATGGAGCGTCCTTCCGGTCGCCATCCAACTGCATGGAAGTCTCACACAAATCCAAACATATCTGAGGATAACGTGGAGGACAGCGATTTACTGATGGCAAGTCAGTGGCAGTGTGTTAACAACACGATGTTGAATGTGAAAACTGACCTGGAGGAAACGTCAGTGTTCATGGAGGAACTTTTATCTCAGAGCTAATGGCTAGTGTTCAATAGAAACTATATCAAATTTAAACAACTAAATAAAAATGACACGGCAACAGGCCACTTCTTTATTATGCAGCTCGTTCAAAACTTTGCTCTACATTTATTTGTTATTTTGGTCTTAGCCGTTAGCTTCGAGGCAAAAACACCTCTCGTTATGAGCACAGACGTTCTTTCAGTGAAGTGGTTACATTGAACCTAATGTTTTAACCAGCTGCTGGTCACATGGTATCAGTCACTCGCTGTCCGCTGACATATCTTGAGGTTGGGGGGCTCCACCTCGCCCTCTGCGCCTCTTAACTGTGGAGTGCCCCAGGGTTCCATTTTGGCACCAGCGCTTTTTGCACTGTACCTCCTCCCACTAAGCCTCATTTTTAAAAAAGCATGGCATCCAGTATCATCTTTATGCGGCTGACTGCCAAATATACCTGCCACTCAAGAAGTGTTCCTCCAGCCTTTTGGTAATGCTTTTAGTCTTTTGCTTTTTATTGTTTACCTGTGCAGCACTTTGGAAACTGTTTTAGTTGTTTAAATGTGCTATACAAATAAAGTTGGATTGGATTGGATTATTCGATGGGGGCCTTGAGTAAAATTATAATACCTTGATGTTAATCTGGCGATCAGGCCACGTGAGAACTCTTTGACGCACTATCAAAGGTTGATGGCAGGCTGTGGTCTGACCTCCGAGCACATAGAGTGAGAGTGTAGTGAGCTGTACTGTCAACAGGAAGTCTGCTCAGATGCTTTGAAACTTCGACCTTGACACAACGTACTGCACCGATGAGAAAATGGATCCCAACATCACCGTGAACAAAAGCTCCTGTGATTTAGATGTTACATTCTCGGACCGGTTCCTTCCTCCCGTCTTCATCGTGGTCTTCATCATCGGCCTGGTCGCTAACATATGGGGACTCAAATTTCTGGTTAAAAGGTGGAAGAAAGTGGGACTCGTCAATGTTTTTGTCTTCAACCTGGGGCTGGCCGACATCTTGTATCTGCTGACTCTTCCGTTCCTGATGGTCTATTACTTCAAGGGAAGACGGTGGATTTTTGGCGAGACTTTCTGCAAAATCACACGGTTCTGTTTCAACATAAATCTCTACGGCAGCATTGGCTTCCTCACCTGCATCAGCGTGTTCAGGTACTTGTCCATTGTCCATCCCATGAAAGTTTGGGGAAGGCTGACCGCGACTCATTCCGTGGTGATTTCGCTTGTGGTTTGGGTGTTGGTCAGTGCCCAGAACCTTCCAGACATGTTCTTCCCCAAAACACGCAGTAACACGTCAAAGTGCTACGACACCACGTCTGATGACTTTCTCGATGGTTACCTGAGGTACAGCGTGGGTCGGACCATCACTGGGTTCCTCCTGCCGTTCCTGGTGACTGTGGGCTGTTACGCTCATGTCATAGTGACTCTGCGTCGCTCGGGCTCCACAGACCACCTGCTCAAACAGAGGAGCTACAAACTGCTGCTGGTTCTCATGCTGCTGTTCTCTGTGTGCTACATCCCCTATCACGTCCTCAGGAACCTCAACCTGTGGTCCCGGGTGCTGTCCAGCAGGGGGCAGTGTTACGGCTGGTTCAGTGCGGTGTACGTGTGTCATCAGGTCAGCCGAGGCCTGGTGTGTCTGAACTCTGCCCTGAACCCTCTGGTTTACCTCCATGTGAGCGATGAGATCTGGTCTCAGCTCCGGACACTGCTCTCACGGACGCAACGCGCCTTCTCAGCGATCGCCTGGACTCCCCCACATGTGGCAAAGTGACCAACGTCCTCAGGTTAGGGACATCCAGCAATACGAGCGATCGTGATGTCGTCACATCCGGGGCTTCAGTAGGCAACATGAATATTTTAAATACATAATAATGGCAAATAATAGTTCTATGATGGCAAAAACAACACAAACAAAGCAATGCTTCTCTGGCGTTGTATCAGGTCTGTGATTTACATAAACAGCGCTACACGTCTGAATACATCAGCTGTTGCCTACCGTTCGCCCAAACATCCACTTAAAATTGTGGAAGAAAACAATAACAGCGATTGGTCCTATGAGAGCGCAGGCAAACTTTCGGCTTTTTGAACCTGTCATGAGGGCTGGCATGTTGTGGTTCTCATATAGATTGTCATCACCGATCAGATAAATCCTAGCTGGCATTTCATAGTTATTAAAAAATCAGTATGGGCTGTTTCAGGGTTCTCCTGAAGATGACCACATTGTGTGTAACAATCCAGAGCAGTGTGTGTTATGGTCCAAATGCATAAAATCCAATGTTGGTCATAAGTTACTATTCTTCATGCATTGTCCAATCATGGTAAAAACAAAAAAAAAATCCAACAGTCCAAATACCAAAGGCTAGCCTAGTAACTAGACGCACCCTTGTGGCCAAAAATATTTTTTGCCTCACAGGTTGGTCTAGGGTCGCACCATAGGAGCTGCTCATAGCTGGGCCAGGAATCTTTCATTGAGGCGGGCTTAGCAGGCTGCATGGAACAAGGAAGATCCTCTGTTGCTCTGATTGGTCATCGCGTTGACCTACCACAGCAGAAGCAATTTGAATGACAACTGTTGGCTCCACCCACAACCTTCAGTTTTTCCAATGGTGTGACCCCAGACTATACAATTCATGCTATAGTCTGGCTTGCCAGGCTAACCAAAGGCTGCTCTGTGGCAGTCAAATTAACAATTGCGCTGTTCACATGCGTGGAACTGTTTAGAGCAATGGTTCTCAACTGGTTGGTCGAGACTCGGGACCCAAAAGTGGGTCACGGAATAATTTTAGTGGACTGCAAGCCTTTTCTGGGAACATTTTTTAAATATTTATTTTCTAAAAATACACAGAGATATCCCTGAGTCTGTGAGAATGAGTTCTTTTGATGATAATTTTAGCTTGATAGGATGATTTAATTTAATACATATTCAACTGTAATTTGTGTGATTCATATATATATATGTATATATATTAATCTGTAAAGCGCTTTGAGCTGCATTTTGTATGAAAAGCGCTTTATAAATACAGTTTTGATTGATTGATTGATTTGATATATATATATACAGTATCTTAATCAGTAAAGGAATGCACTTTAATAAGA
>OMNZ01004163.1:0-10678 GCA_900303255.1 Lesueurigobius sanzi | reverse complement strand
TGATTTTGTTGTGTAAAGATGGCTTATAAGCATGCTAAAAGCATGTTTAGAAGCCATCTATTGTGCAAAAAAACTTCACAAAAGTCTGAGAGGAGACGTTTGGGAAGTATATTCTGATAGACCTATGTCCTACGCCTCGGGTTAAACACTGCTGCGGGACTCTGCCTGAGGCCATCTCCCAGTTTAACGGCCTCTTGAACTCTCGCCGGACATAGCCATTGGATTCTGGTCGACCAAAAATTCACCACTGGCCCATCCGTCCATGGGGGTGGATCTTTCCCCCAAATTGGTTCCCCTCGAGGTTTCCTAATTTTCTCCCATGTGGTTTTAAGGGTTGTTCCTCGCCGTGGAGGAGGGTCTAAGGATGTGGGATACTCTCAGCTTGTTACTCTAAGCGATTTAAGAGCTGTTGTGACAAGTACATTTCTCCATTGTGAGAACAATAAAAACTATCTTATCTTACTTATTTACGGGACATTACATCTGGTTGTGACATTTCATTCGTGTGTGACATTCATTTCACAATGAATTTACATTCATGCGACTTGAAAAGGGGATGGGAGAAGCTTGCACTTATAAGATACCAACAACCCCACTCACCACAAAACAAAACTAAACAAATCAAAACAATATTTTACAATGACAATCAACATAAACACACAATACAAAGACCGGCCCGAACACTTTCTGATCCTGTCCCCATGGAAAAAAAACATGGTAAATACTTGCACAATACTCTAAAAAGAGTAGACCGGAGCATGTAAACAATCATGTTTTAAGCTTAAAAACATTTTTTTTCTATTGGATGCATATACAGTACCTAGCCAAGAAGAAAAACTGATAATGAATGTTATGTGACGTCTGGGACCAGATAATGTGAAAATCTACTGAGTTTGTTTAAAGTTGGTCATTTGAGTTTAGAGGATTGTCCTAAAACAGAGGGGGAATGACCTTTTGTTTTCTGACTTGGGCACAAAAAAAGAGGATTTGGGTGTTGGGCAAGGATAAAAAGTTAGCAGTTGATAAAAGAGCAAAATGACTAACTGATGCTAACCTGTAAGTAACCCCAATCTGCCTGCACTGTGTTCTGTTTTGGTTGAAAGCCAGTAGCCGTGGCGCTAAGGTGCGCTCAGAGTCCGAACAGACAGACTTTAGGAACTTTTCATCTCTGCAGATGAGCTATAAAAATCCCTTTCTTTTCAGTTACAGCTTATGTGACCTTTACAGAAAAGCGTGTGAAACTGAAGTAGTCTCTAATGATATTTTATACCCGTTATTATAGAAGCTAATTTGAAGGCCTGTCGAAAAATTTTCCACTAAGTGATGACTTTATATTAGTTGTGTTAATTAAAATGATAAAAATGACAGCCCGAGTGAGCCATTTAAAATTCTTATTCCCTTTTAATAGCTTAATTTTTTATTCCCATTCAGTTTGATTCAACTCAATGAACTTTAAAGCTTTATGTTGGGGGAACCATGCAGGCTGGTCAGTCCTGTATACTATGTTTCCCTACTGCTTACTGGATATGTAGTCTTCTACAAAGGCAAACTATTTCAGAGTCACTGTGTTCCGGCACCAAATAAGATCAATCTGCTTCAAAATTATTTTTCAAATAGCTTTATGTTCAATGTTTGTATTATTATTTTTTTTAAATAATTGCTCAAACAATTGTATTGAAGTCCATAAGATAGCAAAATGAGGTGACCAATTTTAAAAGTAAACAATCTAGCTCCCTCCACCGATTGTACCTGAAAGCCCCTCCTCGCTCTCACTAGTTGCTACAGGTTGATTGAGCTCAAAAGAGAACTTGTCCCATTGGTCAAAGTTATGGCAACAGGGAAGTTGCTGAAATTAGCAAAGGGAGTGACCTCAGTAACTAATATATTGGTGTTTTTCAGGCCCATGGTGCTCAATTGTACGCATTCTACGGTGGTTGTTTGTAGCTTGTGAAAAGCACCTCCTGTTCCGCAAACCTCCTCCAAAGGCTCTATACAGTACATATCCAGGCTTTCCTTACCTTACGATAAGATAATAAAACTTTATTGATCTCACAATGGAGAAATTCACTTGTTACAACAGCTCTTAAGACAGGATCACACAGGGGGGTGCAGAAAAAGTTACGAAATGTGCCATCCTGTAATAATCATAGTAATAAAAGTACAATGTAATAAAAAAATAAAATAGATGTAAAATAGTGTCTCTCTCTTAGCGTCTCTCTCTCAATCTATATAAATATATAAATCTATATATATGAGGTGGCAGTGCAGGTGAATACATACAGTATATAAAGAATAAATAATTGTTTACATTCAGGTGGTTGGTTGATAATAAAGTGACATTGCAGGTAATGTTAATGTTATGTTGCACATATTAAGTATTGTTATTGCACATAGAGCTATACAGTAGAATTGTACAGTCTGACAGCGGTGGGTATGAAGGACCTGTGTTAGAGCTCCTATGATCTCTGATCCCTTTATCGAAGAACACTGTCAGTAAAAACATTGGCTGAAGCTTCACTAACAGCATCATGTCACACTCCTCGTTTTTTCTGTTTATTCATCTATGTAGCAACGGAGAGCTGAAGTACTCCAAAATACTTGCCAAAAACATCCCCCTTTTAAAGAAAATAACATAGAATCTGTTCAATCAAGTGGTGTTTACAACTAAATGAACCTGAATGTTTGAGAAATGCTGTAGATCTGTCATTTTCAACACAATCAGAATCAGAATAGAATTGATTGCCATTGTCAGGTTTCACAGGAATTTTCATCGCTATACTGATGCAACATGACACATACGCTTGTAATAATGATACATAATAGGGTGGAAAACATAAGAATTATAAAACTATAAGGGCATGTATAAAATAGAATAAGATGTCAATTTAACACAATACAAGACAGCAGCGTAAATGGGTGAATGTACAGATGTGCATTAGCAGCAGATGTGAGTGTGGACATAGCACAGTGTAAATAGAGCAGTGCAAATGGAACAGGTTATTCAGTTTACATTAGTCCGATACAGAGTTATTGAATGCTATTAAGTGTCCATGAGCCTAAAAGCGGAGGGGAAAAAGCTGTTCTTGTGGTGGGAGGTTTTGGTCCAGATGGATCGTAGCCTCCTCCCTGAGTGGAAAGGGTCATACAGTTTGTGTCCAGGGTGAGAAGGGTCAGCTGTGATCCGATCTCCAGGCCCTGGAGTCATACAGGTCCTTGAGAGATGGAAGTCTACAGCCAATCACATTCTCGGCAGCATGCACTATGCACTGCAGTCTGTATTTGTCCTTAGTGGTGGCGCCAGCGACACGGTGGGGGAGGAGCTGAGGATGGACTCGATGTTGGTCTTGTAGAACTGTGCAAACATCTTCGGCTGCATGTTGAGTTTCCTCAGTTTCCGCTGGAAGAACATCCCGTGCTGGGCCTTCTTGATGGTCGGCTCCCACTTGAGGTCCTGGGTGATGGTGGTGCCCAGGAAGCGGAAAGATTCCATGATGGAAATGGGGGTGGAGGAGTCTGTCAGTGTGAGGGGGGACGGAGGGGCAGTGACTTTCCTGAAGTCCACGATCATCTCCACTGTCTTATGGGCGTTCAGCTCCAGGTTGTTGTGGCTGCACCGGGACACCAGCCAGTCCGCCTCACTCCTGTAGGCAGACTCATCACCGTTCGAGATGAGCCCGATGAGGGTGGTGTCATCCGCAAACTTAATCAGTGGCTGGAGGTGCAGCAGTTGGTGTACAGGGAGAAGAACGAGGGGGAAGTACACAGCCCTGATTTGAGCCGATGTTAATAGTCCGATGTTAATAGTCCGATGTTAATAGTCCGATGTTAATAGTCCGAGTGTCAGAGACCGTCTTCCCCAGCTGCACATGCTGCCTCCGATCTGTCAGGAAGTTAGTAATCCACCTACAGAGGGAGTCGGGCACGTTAGGTTGGTAAAGATTGTCCAAGAGAAGTCCTGGGAGGATGGTGTTGAATGCAGAGCTGAAGTCCATAAACAGGATCCTGGCGTAGGTTCCCAGGGGAATCCAGGTGCTGCAGGATGAAGTGGAGGGTCAGGTTGACTGCGTCGGCCACCGACCTGTTGGCTCTGTAGGTGAACTGCAGCGGGTCCAGGAGGGGGGCAGTGATGGTCTTGAGGACCAGGACCAGGCATTCAAGGACTTCATGATTACAGATGTCAGTGCCACCGGTCTCCATTCATTAAGTCCTGTGATCTGAGGCTTCTTGGGGTCTAGGAACGATGGAGGATTTGAAGCAGGCTGGGACATAGCATGACTCTAGAGAGGTCTTAAAAATGGACAGAAGCCAGCTCATTTGCTGTTCCCTTTAGCCATGGATCTTCCCAGATTATCCCAGATCTACAGTATTTACCTCTGAAAAATAACTATAAAATGCATGTTCTATTTTTGAGGGAAATTGCTTTCCCATAATAACTACAACAATAATTTAAAGATATGTCATAAGATTCTGTCATGGAATTGAACAAAAATGGAAATGTTCACAAAAGAAATATGAAATAGACTTGTATTCATTATTGAAAAGCACTTTTCTCTCTGCGTGCCATTCATTTGACAAGAAGTGACAGGGAGAAAATAGCCCTAAAAGAACATTATTATTATGCAACCGGCAGTTGTTTCGATTGACAAATTGAAATTGATGGACTAATTATGTCCAAGTGAGTTTTATATCTTTTCTGTATTTTGTTGTATTGTATTTTATGTCTTTTATTCTGTGCAGCACTTTGGGCAGCGTTGGTTGTTGTAAATGTGCTATGGAAATAAATTTGACCTTGACCTTTAAAGTGGACATATCATGCATTTGAATATTAAAAACAGGCTTAAAATCTTTCATGAGAATGTCTGCATTGATATTTTACATTTTATAAATTCAAATAATGCCTCTGTGAAGATGACACGATGCTCAGTAATCAGTTGATATTTCACTGTATGGCTCTAGAGAGCTTGATTTAAAAGTAAAGGAATCATAAACATTGAAACTCTTTATTTGTCTTTATTTGAGAATATAAGCCCGGGAGGTAATGCCATATTGCAAAATGAGACCTAGTCGACCAATGTGTTTATAGCTCAGTTGGTAGCACCCAGGTTCGCTCCCCGATGGGGTCGCACTTTTTCATGAACAAAATTGTGATTATTATTACATTATGAGTTGAAATTTAGATTTGTTAGCAAATGTTCTTATTTGGTTACAAAGAAAGTCAAGCAGGGCACGTTGCATGCTTCACGTAGTTTTAATGACTTTGTATTGGAGCTTACATGTGCCACTGAAGGCCTCCGTAGTGAATGCACCGCACACCACTGCCGTAAAGTCAACAGTTACCACATCGGAGATAAAATTAGTCAGCGTCGAAGCTAGGGAAAACAAAATATTTTAAATGGAACATGCAGGTTAAAAACAAGCTACAGCTCACAGCCACCGTCTCAGTCCTTGGTGTGTTACATTACCCGAAGGCCCTCTAGATCTTCCTCGTTTTTAAAAGCTCCAACTAAAAAAAAAAGTGTGATGATGCATTTCCTACAGGGCATGGCTGTCCAGTAACTATTGTTGAGGCTGCTGAGGCTACACATTCCACAGTTTTATCGAATATGTGACCAGAAAACAGATGGGCTCTTTGACCTTCAAGCAAAAACCAGCCTGATGTTGTGAAATGTGCTCATGGAGTATCGACCACACTTTGTCCGTGGTGTCCTTCCTTAAAATAGGCCCTATACAGTACATGTGCATAAAAGATGGTGCCGTAGTTGTGCAGCATCAGTGTTCTGTTACAAAATTAGCCACAAGAACTTTGAAACAGTCGGGCCACTGTTATTGGAGAAGACAAAAGATATTCATTATTATGTCTTGAGAGAAATCTGTCCCCTGCATTTGACCGCTCCTCCAACAATGCTGGAGCAGGCAGAGTGGTGTCCTTGAGTGTAGCTGAGTCTGCCCCTGGTCATGACTCCAATGGAAATCAGCTGGAGTGCACATGCAAATTACATCGTGTCTACAATGGTATTAGAAATTTACACCGGTGTTCAAACATGTGATATGATATGGACCAGCCCTTCTTACCACCACAGAATATGGACTAAATTAACAATGATTACAATGTAGCACCCCCACACAGGTTTGGAAAGTAGAGCTCTATGCCCTGACGAAGATCCCACTGTGAGTGCAGCGCTCACATCACTAGTTTTTCCCCAGGCTCTTTTTAACATTTTTGGTGTGACTGTTACAAAGCTGGTATGTGAGGGATTCTTCACGATATCTGTGACAATTTTGAGTTTTTATGAACTATACAGTATGGTCGAGCATCCCAGTTCCATGACCCAGCAAATATTGTTGGTATTTTTCCAATTGTATCTATCCTTCACCTAAATGTATAATTTAACAGTAGCCTGCTCTGCACCAAAGCCTCAAGCTGGACACACACTACAGGATTTTTAGCCAGATTTTTAATCTTAGGAGGAGTGGCTCAATAAAAACTTTTTTCTCATGGCATGATCTGTGGTGGGACTCCTCATGTGTGTCCTTAAAGAGGCACTAAACCCCAAATCAACTTTTTTTAGCTGAGAATCGGTTAAAGTTGGTGTCTCATAGAGCTGGCTCCAGGTCCTTGTCACTATTTTGACATGGCAGTGCATATTAGTAGAAATCTTATTTTACTGCTAAAAAACGTCAGTGTTGCTCCCTCTTCAGTTTGAACGATGACAACGACATGAAATCTACAGATTGCACACTAGGGGGCGGCAAAGTTACACATCACGTTCATAATTCAAAGCCACTAAATCCGTTTGTTTACACGCAGATTGTACATTTATATCAGAGCAAAGCTCCTATGAAGTTAGCAAGATGAGATATTGCCTCTGAATTATGAACTTTTTTTCTTAACTGAGTGTGCTGTAATCCATGGCTGTAATGTGTAGCAGTAGTTTTAGGAAATACATGTCCCAGAGTGCATTGCGCCGAACTAAACACGTGCAGTCCTCCTGATTATACATAATACGCTACACCTGCCCACACTCACCCCCTGCGCCTCACCCCAAAAGCCTCCGAACACGCCCATATCTCAGCCGTGTTTGGACTGTGTTTGTGGGCGGAGTAAGGCTGTTGCCACACCCATTTAGTTACCCTTTAAGTGTGTGTGGTCTGTGCACACATTCTTTGTCTCAAAAGATTTAAAATCCTGTAGTGTGTGGCCACCTTTACTGCCTATGTTCATCCCTGTATATTTAGGGATTACCATCTGTTTTCAATGCTGTGCAGTGATTGTAACTCCACTCTTGGCTAATCATCCACATTGTATTCCATAAATGTGGCTGACTATGAACGTATCTTTTGATCGCTCTTGCATTAGACCACCCCAAATGAGGGCATCCTACTTGACAAATTCAAAGCGCTATCACTCCGCCCACAAACCCATGTCTGCGCAGTCTCAGGAGAGAAAGCGGCAAAGACACAAATGCTCTAAGTTAAACATAAGTGCAAAACCAATTTAATTAGGTCATGTTTTCAAAGTCTACAACTGTCAAGGGGGGGCTCTTATTATCTACACACGACTGTCAGCACAACAAAGCAATATTGTCACACATATTATAGAAAAATGACGTATACTGTATGTAATATAGGACTGGACTGGAGGTGCCATTATAATAATTAATCCAGTGGTTTCCAGTTATTCACTTGCATTTTGGTTTGTACTTTAACTTCAAGAATACATCCAGGGAGAAAGCCACAATTCTTGCCTGATCAGTCTTTGTCACACAATCCCGTGTAATAAAATAAATCTGCTCTTATAGACTATATTATCAATTCAGCATGAGGGCATATTTAGGTCGTAACTAATCAACTTTTATTCTCCTGCATCATTATGGCTTACCCTTATCTCATAAACAAAGGAGCGAGAACATGTTCACCTGTTCACTCCACCATTAGGTCTGCATAATGCCTACTAATTATGTTTGCTCATCTATAAGCCTTAATTATACTGGGAGCTGATAATTAGGCGGGCTGGAATCATATGTTTCTTCACTCTCAACCTGGAAGCAATAATGGCTATTTTCATCTCAAGAGATCTGTACATTGCCACGCTCCGCAGCATTACAAGGTACATTAGCTCAGGCAGCGCTGTGTGTTTGCATGCAACATATAATGAAGGTAAATGTGAAAAGTCACTTTTAATTGGAGCAGACCAAACTCCATTCGGTTGCAAAGATTTTTGACACAAAGCTTTTGAGCATGCCACTGATGAAACTGTGCTACTTTATCATTATTCACTGTAAGATAATTGACTGGGAAAAGTTCTGTGTCTTTCCAGGTTTGTACTTTGTGTTAATTTGACTCCTTTTTAATTTAATTTCAAACCTGGTCATCCGCAGCAGAATTAGGGGAACAAGGTGTCATCCTGCAGCTAACTTTAGTGCAATTGTAGTTATTTTTAGTATAGAGAAGTCAGAACATTTTAATGGGCGGAATATCTCCGCGAGGAAATGTCATAGAGACTTAGTTTTTTTTGCATTGGGAAGAGGAGGGTTGGAGCTTTAAAATGAGCCCAGCCATGTCCTTCTAGGCCTGCTGACTCTGCACTTTACACAATCGCCCAGGGATTCCATTTTTTCTTGACTTTTTCATTCTGAAAATGTAACATTTGTGCCAAAAAATGAGCAAACTATGGGGTAACATTTGGGACATGTTTTTTTTTTTTTTTTTTTCAGAATATATGGAGAATAAACACAGATTTCACATAGAAGGTCAGGTTCATAGCCTTCTATGTTTATAGAAGCATATTTTTGTGGAATAATAATCAAAAAAAGGGCTATGAGTGCCTACATTTTTTGTGATTTTTGTCAAAAATAAACATTTCTGCAGTAACTACAGCCTTTATTTTACATCTCCTGGGCCAGGTCTAACCCACTAAACATTTTTCTAATGTCCACAGCCTTATTCGTAGATTTTTTACATATAGGGAGAGTGAGGTGAGAAATTCAATTTTCACCTAATTTTGTTGTTTTTCTGCTTCTATCCTGAGTATTTCATTGAAATGACCCGACTACATCATTCAGATGATACAAATTCAATTTGTTATGAAAACAAAGAGTCATCATAAGGAGGTGTTTCAGAAGCAATAAAACAAAATAAATATCAGGCGAAAATAATACAGAAAAATGCCTTAGACTTACAAGTGTTAACAAAAAGCCTATGTAGTATGTGGCAAACAGTTGAGGTAAAATATAGATACACTCCTTGTGCTGACACACATCATAGATTCAGTGTACAGCCCCAGTGTGGCCTTTCCCTGGTCCCCTGCTGCCCAGGGCTCGCTGGCAAAGAGTCACTGCGCCAGGGTCAGCTCCTCTGGGAGAAGGAGCCTCGCTGGACACCTCTGCGCTCAGATGGAGGTCAAAACGGTGCCATGCTGGTGATGTACTGGGCTGTGGTGCAATAAACACTGTCAGAGAAGAGGGACACACGGCCCAAATGCCAACACACTAAAGTGGCAAATGAAATGACAACAAATGTCAGGCAGCAGCAGTTCAGCTGCTAACACAATGGAAGTACAGTAATAATACAGTGGCGCACAGTCTTCCATCTCAGAGAAAGGTCAGTCACATAGACAAATTGAATAAAACAGCTTGGCCTGCTAATGTTTGCCTGTTTTCTCCTTTGTTTTTGCTACATCTAAATATTGTTTCTAAATATTTAACTATAATTGTTGTCCATAAGAAATCAGTTGCTTGTCGGGTTCTTTGTGCTGTGACGCTGCTTGGGCTACAGTTGTAGTTAAGGGGCCTTCATGCAAAAGCAGAAACAATCAAAATCTGGAGATGATGCTCTTCTGATTCGAAAGACATGCATTACAGAAATTTGTTGTATAGGAATTATTTGACCAAGGGGTTAATTTATCATTAAACACAGGTTACACGGGTGTCACATCAAGATTCACTCTAAAAGCATTCCCTTACACTCTACATATGCACATCCTTACATCTTACTCACTTTCTCTCACTTTGCACACTCCCTGCATTCTCTCTCTCTCCTCTATCATGGATACAGAAAACATGTGTAACATGCACAAAGAGCAAATGACTAAGACTATTTCGCTCATAGGCTAATGGTTGGATTCGGTATCAGAAGGTTCTGTTCGGCTCTCGGAGGTAGTTGTGCAATAATCAACAGAGACAAGTTCACCGTTGGTGAATGGTACCATGTAATGAGTGTTTTAGACAAAAGTATTTGACATAGTATAGTACAATATTTACAGTCTGCAGACGTCAATTAAGTGCACTCGAATAGGGTTAATATTTACAAACTGGTTGCAGTGATTTCTGCCCATAACATGGGCAGTGTAAACAAAAAAGGGAATTGTCCAAAATCACACACACACACTATTGAGGCACGAATGGTTTAGTCCGTAGTTGTTATTAGCGCACGCAAGAGTCTTTGAATGTCCATAGGCCCAAAAGCCTGTGTGCGAGGTGTGTGAGTGAGAGGGTGGGGTGAATGAGGCTGCCACAGCCGCCTACCAGACCAGGAGGTGTGAAGGTTCCTTAGCTCCAAGGCTGGGGCTGCATCTAAAATGGTAACGAAACACCTCCTTACCTTAGCCTTCCTTACCTGTTCCTTAACCTTTGAGAGCTACGTCATGGGTTCAACATTAAGGTCCCTCAGCAGTTAGGAA
>OMNZ01004154.1:20055-36715 GCA_900303255.1 Lesueurigobius sanzi | reverse complement strand
TTTTCTCTCAAGAATTTTTGAGATCTTGCGCTTACGACCATGGCCAGGTTTGTTTATGACAGAATTTGTCTCCTTATACTTGGAAATTATGCAACATACTGCAGTTCTAGACACTGTGAACCGCTTGGAAATGGCAGTGTAGCCTTGGGCCCTTACCATGAGCCTCCACTATCTTCTTTCTGAGCTCCAGACTCATTTCTTTGGTCTTTGTCATGGTGAGAAATAGTAGTCCCCCTCCGGTGTTCAGGTGCCCTATGCTTTGGAGTCCTTTTATGCAGTTTGAATGCTAATTAACTACAGGTGTTGACTGCAGGTGTTGCTAGGAAGCCACCTGATTGCATAGGTGTGGTTTAAAAGCCGATTGGTGAATTAGGTGTGTTTTGAAAGCAAAAATTCTCATGGGGGCTAATATTTTTGAAGAACCCATTTTTACCTTTATTTCATATAAAGACAACCTGAACATGTATTTTATATTTCAACCAAAACTTTTGTACCAAAAGCTTCTAAATAGCACTGGGGAATGTTTGATGAGATCAATTTTCATCAAAGTTGCAAAAATTTTGATGATATTTGGGAAAATGTTCAAAACTTTAAGGGGGGCTGATAATTGTGGTTACGACTGTATGTGGTATTCAAATCAAGACTTTATTCAAATCAAGTTGCCATTGAGTAGCCTGTTTAGTAGTCCCATGTAGCTTCCATTATTAAGTGAGGAGTCTTAGCACATAGCTCTCACTGCATTATAGCACCACACATGAGCATGTTCTGTCAATGCTTCACAACCCCCCCCCCCCCCCAAACCCCCACCCATATATAGCATCTGTGAAATTATTTTGGACCTAAATTCTCCACATTCTTTTAGGATTTAATTTGACCATTTTCCATTAACACCCATGAATTCAAGGCAAAGCTGTGCAGTGTATTGTTACAGCGTTTTTGTGCTTCTCATCCACAGCTGGGCATTGCCATCGGCTTCTTGGTCCCTCCATTGCTTGTACCAAATGTGGAGGACAAAGAGGAGCTGGCACATCACATCAGCATCATGTTCTACATCACCGCGGGAATAGCCACCTTCTTCTTCGTCCTCGTCATCCTTGGTAAGTGTTCAAGACGTGATGTGATGACTTGTAGGCGGGGGAAACTCATTAAGTTATTGACAACCCTCAGAGCAGTGATTCTTAACTTTTTTTTTTTTTTTTTTTACTAAATGTTATTTGCGACCCATTCAGGGCATGTTGTACATTTAGTCTACGGTATATAGAAAATATGAATCCCAATGACTGTCTGGGGAACTTGGAAAACCTGTCCAGTTGACAAAGATTGTACCTTAACATTTGTATTTTGACCTGGATGTTTAAGCATGAACCCACACACTGTAAATGCTAAATTTCTATATTACATTTCTAGTATTTCAGGACAAACCTGAGCTCCCACCCAGCCAGGCACAAGCTCAGGCCAGAAGTCTCCATCCTGATGAGTATTCTTACACTGCTTCCATCTTAAGACTGCTGAAAAACAAGCCCTTCATGCTTCTTGTGGTTAGCTATGGTGAGGTCCCTCCTATTACCTATCCTTTTCCTATCTAATCTAAACCGCATGTCTGTAACAATAATATTCAATGTATACAGGGCTGAACGTGGGCTGTTTTTACTCTGTGTCAACACTTCTGAACCGGATGATTATTGATCACTATCCTGTAAGTCACATGTGTGCTTTGTGTAATTAAGAGCTTTACTGTAGGGCTATTGAGGCTTATTAGAATGTCTGATCCTAAACTGCAACATTCCAGTCCTAATGCCTTTGTTGTAAAGCCGAACTGGGAATAAAGGTGACCTGCATTTACCCTAAATATGTTTATTATCTATAAGTAAATCAGCTTAATGTTTGACAGTGTCAATTGTAGAACATGTAACCAAACTTTAAGAGCTCAAATGTGATTTGGAGTAAATTGAAATAAGTTTGCTAGGATAGTAATATTTAGAAATATTTTGTTTTGTAAGTGCGACATTGTACATAAGAGTGACAGTTTTATCCTGCTGCAACAAAGCAATATATTTTACTGTGAAGTCCTTACTGCTGTGCCACCCTACGATATCTTATTGGCTGTTTTATTCTTTCATCCTTATAGGGTGAAGAGGTGAATGCAGGAAGAATTGGTTTGACTATTGTTGTTGCTGGTTTGGTGGGATCGCTCATCTGTGGCATCTGGCTTGATAAGACAAAGACTTACAAGTAAGATTTCCCAGCTCTGTTCTTTTACCATTGCCAGTGCTCAGTGTATTTTCCCTCTGGCTATAGTTTGTTTACTGACATTTGCACTACAACTACATTAGTTCTGATCGTCACACAAATATATGCAGTTAGCAGTAGTACGCAACCAATCAAGGCTAGTACAAAAGGCAAGTCACACCTAAAGTAGAGAAATAATATAGTCCACAGTTGAGGGTCTCTGTGTTTGTATTTTTAGATTGAGAAATACTGTTACAGAATTACTGAGAACATACAGTATTTGCATGTCCACCGTAGGCAAAGATTCTTCAGTTTTCATCTGTACTCTGTAGTCCTACACTTCAACTACAGAGTACAGATGAAGACTGAAGAATCTTTGCATATTAGCATTAACATTCCGATCACTTTATGTTGGAAGTTGTCTATATTAATGTTGCAAGGACCAGTCACCTTTTCACTCATCGGTACTTTGGTATGCTGTATCGGTATAGAAAGCTGGATCGGTGCATCTCTGCTTTAACCTCCTATTGCCGTGTCAGGGATCATGTGAAAGTTCTATGACCAAAATGTATGCGAATGATATGTTTGAACAGTATATTTGCACAAGCTGCTGTTATTGAAAGTTGAACCTATAGTATGTGTACTGTGCCGTATACAGTTCAGTAAAATATTTACTCATGTTTTCGTTCTTTTCAGACAGACCACTCTGGCTGTCTACATTCTCACTCTCACTGGGATGCTGGTGTTTGCCTCAACATTAAATATTGGTCACCTTTGGGTGGTGTTTGTCACCGCTGGTGTTTTAGGGTGGGTCATCCTTACAACAGGTCTTGTAGGTTGCATTCATGTGATATCACAATATCCTAGAGAGCTGTTGACATAGAGGGCAGCTGAGAATTCTATCTTGGGTAAATATGGAAAATACATCTTGATTCATGGCTAATATCTCTGTAATATGAAACATGTAATGTGAAACATGTAAAAGACCAGTTTTTTACATGTGATACAAAACTGGCACAAAGTTCAATGTCTTCTCTGTCAGCACATATGAACTGAGGTCTAATTATGTTCTCATGAAGGTGTCCAAAAGCAGTGACAATAATGAAAAATATGAGTACGATGTTTGCCAGTAGAAAGGAAAGACATTCAGCCATAATAATAATATGGCAGGTTTATGGATCCAATCACTATCAAATAATGATCAAGTACAACATTTGTCTATTTTCATTTGGAAGTTTCTTTCAAAAACTGTTTCTCTCCCATAAAGCTGTATTGGCACCTGCTCCAACTGAAATATTCTATAACGTGAATGCAACCTATTAGTTATCCATCATTCATCATCCATCCTAGAATTGTGTTGCTCTTCGTTAACTTGAAAGAATGCATAGTTTATTAGTTTGGTTTTTGTGCATCTCTTGTCTTTAGTGTCATTTTTATGACAATATCTTATTATTCTTATTTTGTTTTGTCCACAGTTTCTTTATGACTGGATACCTACCTCTGGGGTTTGAGTTTGCTGTGGAGCTAACATTTCCAGAATCAGAGGGAACCTCATCTGGTCTGCTCAACTGTTCAGCTCAGGTGTGTGATAAAAACCTTTAAGCACGGTATCATGTACCACAAATGTAACTTTCCTTTATTTCAGATCTTTGGCATTATTTTCACCATATCACAAGGAAAGATTATGGACAAGTGGGGCACTTTTGCCGGTAACATGTTCTTGGCCTTCTTCTTGCTTATTGGAACAGCAATGACAGGTGGGCATCTTTACTAAGCACCAGAAAGTCAAAAGGTGAGGGCGGCTGTTTTTAAAGGTTTTATTTGACTGGATTGATCAGGGTGAACAGCAGAAAGAGACCTTCAGCAAATTGTCAGAGCTGGGACTCAAACTCATCATGAGACAGAGGACAGAACAGTGTTCCATTATGTGCAGCAGCTTTATGGGCTGCACAGGTTAGGGGTGTTTAAAGAGAGCTGTGGGATAGCACTGCTCCCTTGTTTGTGGTTGGGGAAACACCCACTTGTGGCACGAGTAGGCAATCCCTATCTCAAGAGCCGCATGTGGCTCTCTAAAGCCTTGGCTGTGGCTCTTTGGTGTTTTGATGGAAAAACATTGTTTTTGAGTTTTTAAGTAATAAGTTCCTGTAAATATTAGGCTACATTTGAACCAAAAAGAAGGCAGTGACTAATCAGTTCAACATGCTTTGCCTTTTGCAGCTCTACAATTTTCACTTGGTTTGAAATGGGACAAAGTGGCTCTTTTAATGTTAAAGGTTGCGGACCCTTCCACTAGTCAATAGACAGTGGAGCAACAAGCGTATAGCCCACGTTTTTAATTATGCGCTGACTGTATTTGTACATGTTTATAATGCAAATCCAAGTATTCAGAATACAGTACCCTGACTGGACAAAGTAATGGAATACGTTACTAAATACATTTTAAGCTAAGTATTCAGTATTCTGTACTAAATACCATATCAAAGTATTCTCCCCAAAACTGTCAATAGAGTAGTAATACCTCTATGGTAAAAATGTATGTTTAATTTTTTTAAGCTCAACATACAAATAACATTTTTTCTTTTTGTGACAGCACTCATCAAAGCAGATCTTCGAAGGCAAAAAGCCAATAATCAGTGTCAGGTGTCAAATGTGAGCGTAAGTATTAATAATTCATGTCTTATTCACCCGCTTTAGAAAGTGTCTAACCCTGCCTTTGGCTTACGGCTTTCTTTATGGGTAGAGCTCTGCACTGCAAAAAGTAATCTAGGCATAAGTAGCATTTAAGTAGCAAGTACATTTGTCCGTTTCAAGAAACCTACCAATGTGGTAAGTTTTTTACATTTGAACCAAGAACAAATCACACTCAATATTAGATGAACAAAATATTATGTCTGAAAATAAGATTGTTATTGATGTCTTGATTTAAGGACAGAAGTCTAAAAAGGAGAATTATATTTCTTTTTCGATCACTTTCTGCAGTGCGCTTCAGCAGGGCTTTTTTTTTTCCTAACTGCATTGCTGTGGACACTACATGGATGATTTTGAGCACTTGGGTTTCTCTAACACAAGACTTTTGGTTTCATTTGTTTGGCTGCAGCTGAGCTCGACTAACGGTTTGAAGCATTTTGCGCGCGGGCTGCTCTAGTGTACATTGGTTTCTGGGCTGCGGTGATTGCATGCAGGCCTGGTGTGATTAGCAGAGCTCCATAAAGGTTTAAAAAGTCTGACTTGATAGCTGTTGTTGCAGCCTGCAGGCTCTGTGTCTTCTTCGCTGCAGGACTACGGTGCCACATCCTGCAGCGCCATCTGGCATCGACTAAAAAAATAAACATTTACATTCCACGGTATGGGCCAGCACTTCATATAGAGATGTATCAGTATTTCTTTAACACATGAGAAAAGATCATGGTGGACCAGGTACCATCATCATCAATTGCTTTAAGAGAAGCAGTCGACGGCATGTTTTTACATATTATTTTGGTATATTGTATAGATTTTGTGTTGTGTTTATCATTTACCATATTCTTCTTTGTTAATATTGTAATAGGTTAATAACAGGTTTATGTGTATTAAGATGGGTTTATGTGTTTTGGCTGATTCCTTAACTAATTTCAACATTTTCTTTTGTTTTTGTTGCTGTTTAGTCGTTCACAGTTGCTGAAGAAGCTGCAGTAGAAGCAGTCATGCCTCAAAAAACCTTAAAGGACGGGTAATATGAGAAGATGGAAACCTAACAAATGAATTCTAATAGGTGCTGCTGAATGTAAAACAAAACACAAATAGACTACACTTACCATACAGTGGCTTTATGAGTCAAATACTGAAGCCATCAGACGTGCAATAGACCTATAGTGAAACCTCACTGCCATTTTACCTCAGCCTACTTACTGTCTGATTCTGAATACACCGATCACAAAAAGCCACAATATACAGTAGCTCTTACGTCTTCTGAGAGTTACGTGTTTTTATTTTTATGTCATTATGACTTTCTTAGTGAAGGTTTAGTAAAATAAAAATCATTATCGCCATATTGCACTGGTTTAATTCAATATTGTGCAGCCCTAGCAGTAAGTGTGGTATGGTGATTGTTTCAGTTATGTGATTGTAATATGCTGTATGATTTGTTTGTTTCACAGTTGCTGTGCCAAATCTGTAGATTAATATATATATTGGTCTTGTTTTGTATAACTAAGAATATATTTTTATTGAGGAAAAATAGATTATTATATAATATGTAGCTTTTAATCCGATTTGGCAAAAGACGCCTTTGATTCTGTTTTTATTTTCACCCTAAAACATGCTAACATTGTTGTTACCTTTGTGAAATGCATTTGTTGTTCTAACAAAAATGGGTGTATTTTTTTTTACCTTGTATTGTTTATTAGAAATATTTTATACTAAAATACAATAATTAATTACCCAAATAAACAACCAAACAAAGTCTTTCGTTGAAATTAGTTTTGCACGCATCACATAAAGAATTATTAAACACTTAAGAAAGGAGTTTGCATCCATTTATATTTTCTTCAAGAGGAGCAGCAGCAGAACCTTTACACATGATGAGCAGTACTGAGGGGTGAACTAGGGATTTAGTTCCTCTTCTTCTGTCGTGCTCCAACATCCTCCTGTGTCTCTGGGAAATACTGGAAACCTATGAACATCCCTAGAACAGAAAAACCTACCCAACATGGATAACATTTAGGCTTTAAATAAATAAATAAAGGAAAAAAAATGTTGCTTATTGAAACATTATGACATACTCGCCACAATCAAAGGTGCCATGACACCAATAGTTAAAGGTGCAGTTTTGTAGATGAAAGCCTCAGATAAAAAATGTCCCAATGCCAGCAAAAATGTCCATAAGGTGATGTGATAAAGTCTGTAAAAAAAATACAGGTCAAATGGAATAAAACAAATAACTAAAACCTTTGGCATATGTGGAGGGCTCACGTTTTGTTCTGGATGTCAATAGCACAAGCGCAGCGAATGATGGATGACAGTAATGTCCAGATTCCAAATGTTCGAGCTTGAAGACCATTTACTGAAATAAAACATACTGATGTAATAACATTTTACCAAGCACCATGTCCTCAAAAATATAGTAATAATCACCAATATAGTTATAGTAATATTATCACAAACAAAATAAGCAAACAAGCTTGACCCATCATCTGTACTCTGTGGTTTAAGTGTGGGACGTTTTGCTTCTCTTCCAAGCTTGGACACTAAATCATTTTAAACACGGGTGGACTTATAGACCACTGGGACTGGGAGGGGTTACCTGTCATAGTACCACCCCTCTCTACTCTAAAATCTATTCTCAAAAGCAACCCTTCATTAGTTTCAATCTCAATGACCCTATAGAGGTTATGCACATTTTAAACATTGCAAATTGAGTAGAAATCAATGAATACGGGATGCCAACTGCCATGCTGTTGCTATATTATCACACTCAAAACCTTTATTCTTACCTGATCAGAACTCTTGTACAACTGAGAGCTTATACACAAACACATCGTATCCACCGTTTCTAAATAACAATAATGAAGGTTTTGGTGTGAATAAAAAATCCATGACAGCTTACCATACTCCGGGGTGCCTGTGTAGAGCTTCTCCGAGAGAAAACTGTGGTCTCTGAAACTCTGCACGGTATTTCCCACGGCAATGACAGACACCATCACCAACCAGCTCCGCAGCACATTCAGAAAGCGACTCATCTTTGCCTATGTGTGAGACACACAGCTGCACGAATCAAGGACATTTTATTCTACAATGGCACATGTTCATATGTTATATTGTGACTAGTATGTCCCGAGTCAGTCTAGTCTGTCACTAAAACATTACAAACTTCAGTTGCATGATCATGAACAACAGAGGTAAGCTAGCTGATGTTGTTTTGATTATTTACATTCAGTTATCATTTTTATTTTATTTTTATTGTTAGCCTATAGTTCCTTACCTTTCTTTAAATGCTGCACACGTACATCAAAACTGGACAGGTACATTTGATCGTAGTGTCTTTGTAGAAAACGGCTCTGCTTACGCCTCGTCTTGGGCTAGTTATATTCATCCAATGAGAAAGCCTCAAAATGGGTCCATCCAATCACGCCATTAAGACCATTCCGCCCTATTCCACTATTAGCCAATCAGCTGTAGCTTGGCTGGGCTCATTCAAAGAGTGTAAATGAATCGAAATACGTATGTCCACCCAATCTTCTCTGATATTTACATTTTGCAGAATTTGTTCAAAATCACCAATTTACATAATCACAACCTTAACATACTAAAGTAATAATTTTATGTGATATTTTTATGTTAACTTATTTTTGAAGGGAAAAAATACTTAAGTAAACAAATACGCATGCGCTGTTGCTACTCACTTGTTGTAGTAACCAGGAAGATTAACCGCGATGATTACTGGCCAAACTGTTAGCTGTTAGCAGGCGCTAAAAATAAAGGCACCTACTGGTTTGCTTTTAGATGCTTGTCTATGGAAAAATGGTGTGCACACTGATCATAGAAATACACATCTACATGTCTAATGCTTGAGGTAAGTCAGCTGTTGTAGCTACAGCTAACACTAACAGCGGGTCACATTCTGACAGATTGCTTTACTAGCCTGCAACCAGTCTGGCTTCTGCTCGCTGCTTAGTGACACTTGTTGGTTGATGAGTTAAAATAGCTTTTGACTGCGATAATTGCATATGTGAGGGGTTTATAGTTGAATTCATTTGAGTAATTTTGTATAAATATTTGTTTGTATAAAGCTGTTATTAATAGTATACGTGGGTGTTGCAGGGCTATTACAAGTAAGCTATGGCTTATTGTATGACTCGTATGTACATAATGTACTATTTTTCAAGGAGCTGGATGCCAGGATAAATGCAATACACTTGGTTCCTTGGGCATTTCAGCAGTAGCCCACTTTCACTGTAAAATGCCAGCTGTCACCCGAGAGAAGGGGGAATCAGAATCCTCCTCAGAGGATGAGAACGAGTAAGTCCATACAATGTGATAATTAGACTTGTATGTTTGACCCTATGTTTTTGTGTGCATGCGTGTACTATTTTATAATTATTATATAAAAAGATCTCTGGTAACTATACAGACCTCATGGTTAAGGTTTTTGCCTGATGCTTCTAAATAAATAATGTATTTACTGCATTTTATTAGTCAATTATTAAAGTTATTTGTGCGATTCTTTTCATTTCGTGTGCATATATAGTCATTTTGTACCTTATGCTTTTCTACTATTTCTTTAAGCTATACTTGTGGGCGATGGTGGCGCAGGTGGTAAAGCGGTTCGTCCTATGATCGAGAGGTCGGGGGTTCGAATCCTGGCTGCCGCATGTGCACACTGTCGTTGTGTCCTTGGGCAAGACACTTCACCCGTCTTGCCTGTGTGAATGTAGTGAGAGAGTGAATGTGTGGTGGTGGTGGTGGTCGGAAGGGCCGATGGCGCAAATTGGCAGCCTCGCTTCTGTCAGTGGCTACACCCTGGGCAGCTGTGGCTACACTAGTAGCTTACCACCACCAAGTATGGAGTGAAAGAATAATGCCATGTAAAGCGTCTTTGAGTGTCCAGAAAAGCGCTATATAAAACTGATGCATTATTATTATTATTATACTTAAACCACAGTGGTTTATCCTAAGTGTAAAGCCCCGTGTAAAGTCCATTTCCTTTACCCATTTGTTATTATTTTACAATCATTTAAAGCATGTTTGTGCTTCTGTTAGAGCAGGGGTCTCCAACCTTTTTATGGCGTGAGCTACTTTTACCCAACAATAATGACAGTGAGCTACTTATGATTCGAAAAGACACTTGCAACTATGGGACTTAAGTGGAATTCACCTGTAACCAAGATGTTATTTCAACACTATTTCACAAAATGACTTGAGTTTCCTCTTTATTCTTTAATACATTTACCTACATGTTTGGAGAGTGTGTTCAACAAAGAGTATTCATATAAAAGGTTTACTTATCATGTTGTAGAAATGTAGAAATCCTTTGGGGAGCTTCTTCGAAAGGGCTGGCAAGCTACCGGTAGCTCCTGAGGCCCTGGTTGGAGATCCCTGTGTTACGAACAGAAAAATTTACTCAAGTTCAGGGTTCACACCACTAAATAATGCAAAGATCCAATTAGCTTTATGTTGCAGACTAGTCAGACTGTAAAGATTACTTTGTTACTTACACAGCTGTACTTAATAAATAACTTAGTGAGTATTTTCCAATACATTCACACTTAATAACTGTTAAAATAGTCATGTACTAAGCAACCTTTCTGCACTTTTTTAATCTGTAAAATAAATAAACTATTAAATAGACTCCAAATAAAATATATCAAGATATCATCTACAATGACCTGCAATTGTTTACATGCCTCCTCCTTTATCACAGACTGTTAAGTCTGATTGAGCTCAGCTCCAGCTGCATGCCACCTTATCTTTATTTTTTGGTACTGAACTGAAGCTGCCAGTATCTGCTCCATGAAGACATTGTGTGGTGTAACAGGCTTGTTTGTACATGGGTCTGCACCTCTTGACGCATTGTGTGGTTCTAACACTATCTGCATAATGAAAATAAACACTGTCATAATACATTCCCCCATAGTTAAAGTATGTTGGCTCTCCAGTAGGATAAAACCAACATTTCTAGGAATGCATCTCTGTGACATTGACATATCTGTAGACATATTGGTGTGTATGAAATATTCATTACGTATTGTGTCTGTCTACTAGATACCATCCCTGTATTGCCTGGAGCGGTGCAAGCAAGACAATTCCCATTCTCCTGTTTTGTCCTGAAGCCATTGTTTCAAAAGATGGAAAAATTTGCTCCATTGGAGGTAACTATTAAATACAACCTATAATGTAACATCTCTGAATGAATTACACAAACATATACAGTAATAAAAGGTCTGTGTTCAAATGAAGCTTGTTTTCCCCCCTAGAGCAATACAAGATGGCCTTTAAGATTGTGCGCACAGAAAGCCGCCTGGTCCGAGGATTACTCGCAAATCATGGATTCCATGAGGTAATGTCCTCTAAATCATTTAAAATTTTACAGACCGCCTTAAATCGGGCCAACATTGTTTTTCCAAGTTGCTGCTATTTGTGTAACTCTCTGCTCGGTGAGATCTAACATTTTTCCTTTGACTGATAATGTCAAAGCCTGGGAATGCTCTGATGAATAAACATAAAATGACCTCAAAGGCAATAATTCCACTGCACGACTTCAGACAATCCCCGCTATTTGTCTTCTTAAGCAGTTACAATTAAATCTCTCTTGTTTTATTTGAGTGCTGCTTGACTCCTGCTAAACCTTCAAAGGAAGATGAGCGTGTACCAATGCTTTTATTGGAAACATCTGGCTTCTCTCTCGCCATCAAGTAGTCATGCAAAATTTCATATGTGAATAATACAATAAAATAACGAGCTCTGACTTTGCTCATTGAGTTTTAAAGTAGTTCCTAAGGTTACGTTACATAATAGTGTTCTAAAGAGCCCATAGATTATATTTGAGGACAAGTCGGACAGCTATGGTAGAATTAGCCTTTTCGCTGCTGCAGATGTTTGACTTGGTTTATGGTTTATCATTCATATTTCTGTAATCATGGTTTCTATTTACATGAAAGCAAAAAGTACCATTACGTTCAGTGAGATGAATAGATTTTCTTACAGTAGTATCAAAAAGCTGAGGTACCATTCAATTACACAGGCATGTTTTTGGTCAGTTGAAAGTACCTTTACCCTTGAGGTTCAAAAGTTGTGGATTTGTAAACTGACTCAATACAGCGATTTGACTGAATTGTTGATTTATTTCCATTAAAGAAGCATTCTCCAATAGCAGCAAATATAATATTATTAATGAATAAATACATAAATAAATAATAATAATGCAATAGTCTTGTATAGCACTTTTCCAGACACTTGAATTTGCTTTGCAATTTTGTGCATTATTCATTCTCTCTAAGCTACTATTGTGGCCCTCAGACCAATTTTTGGTGTTCCACCATCTTTTTGTTGAATTGGCACACATCACCATATTTTATCATAATTTTATTGTGAGACAGAGGTTGAATTAAGGTTCCAGACTAAATACAGTTTCAGTTTATGCATTTGATAGAATATGAATGATAACACAAAAACCTTTATTTCACTCATGGTTAGTGGTTTTGCGTGAAGCCATTTGTCAAAAAACCTGTTTGTTTATGCTTTTCAACTAGAAACTAGCCAAATGTCCCTGATCAAAAGTTTACATATTGTGCATCTTAAAACAAACATCCATTTTGTCAGAGTCCTGAATTTCAGCTGAAGTGAGTTTTTCTTTGCTCGTGAACTGTTTTCCTGGCAGTTGTTGAAGGTCATGTAAACGTTAGATCAGGGACATTTGAGTAGTTTCTGTTTCACTATGATTTCCAAAGAGTAAACTCAGTTCTTTGACAATAAATGTTATCATTCATATTCTATGAAAAATGGCCAAAAGATTAAAAGGGCATGTAAACTTAAAAGGGTATGTAAACCTTTGGCCACAACTGTACACTTCAATATGCAGCCCTCAATGAAAAAATTTGGACACGCCTGACCTACACTCACTCACACACTACATTCACATTAAATATACATAGCACATTTATATTTTGAAAAAAATAAGTCCACAAAATTTGTCAAGCCTTAGAAAAAATGAACTGCTTATGGTTGCTATGGTTACTTTCCTTTAGGAGTGGGCGATAAACAAGATTTTCTCAGAGCTTAGATCATGATTTCAATTTTATGATTTGCTGTCTTTATTCTGCCTTAAGCTCAACTACTCTTCTTCTGATTTGAGGGTTCACTCTACAATTATTCACTCGCTCTGAGGATGACCGAGACTGACCAATGGGAGCAGTGGGTCGGGGAAAGTGGTTTTGCTCATTTTAAATCCAAATAAAAATAGACCCCTCAACATTGATCAAAAGCTTTACCCTTAGTTTCATCCTTTCAAATGGCAGTGACAACAGTGAATTGGAGAAAGCAAACACTGTTATGCTTGTTTATTTGTCTACTTTAAGGTGCACCCAAATAGTAACGACTTCAACCTGATGTGGACCGGATCCCACCTGAAGCCTTACATCCTCCGCAGCCTCCAGGACTTCCAGAAGGTTAACCATTTCCCCAGGTAACGCTCACTCCTTGTTGTCCGTGTTATAAATGTTCCCGCTGTGAGCTTTCAAATCCTTTAGTGCAGGCAGTGTGTGTGTTGGCTGCCTCGAAGCAAAGCACGTTTAAGTTGGAAAGGTGCCTTGTTGAAACATGAATGAATCATATTGACGGGCAGGGGGTGACCTATTGCTTCTCCGTGTATGTTTTTTCCTGTCTGTGTCAAAGAGTTGTGAAGTGTTACATATCCGCTCCTCTGCTCACTTTGCAGATCGTACGAGTTGACGCGCAAAGACCGGCTTTATAAAAATATTCAGCGGATGCAGCAGGCCCACGGATTCAAAAACTTCCATATTGTTCCCCAAACGTTTGTGCTTCCTTCCGAGTATCAGGAGTTCTGTTGTAAGTAGGAAAAACAATACTTCCAATAGATTTATTCTTCTAACACGTGACTAATTTAAATTTCTGAATCTTAGATTGTTTTGCAAAAGACAAGGGGCCATGGATTATTAAGCCAGTAGCATCTTCACGAGGACGAGGCATCTACTTAGTCAGCAATGTAAGTTGCCGCTGGTCTAGACAAAAATTGAGTTTATTAAAGGGTTACCCCGATTGAAATAAAAGAGATTGGTGTTCTAGTGTGTTAAAGGATGTAGTCTCCACTTCTCACGGCTTTTGTGTGGGGAGTTCCACTTAAACAGCTGTCTTCAAACAGAGAATTAGACATTAATAGGCTTTGCAGAGTAAATCACAAACGTTCAAAGCTCATGCCTCGCTGTAGAAACTACTCTCGGAAAACATATGCTTTTCTTCTCAGATTTTTCTTCTAAGGCATTTTTATGAAATAGTGGAAAGAATGTCAGGGGGATATTTGTAGGGAAGAAAGAAATACGGCCATTTTTTTTCTTTTCTAGTTTGGCTTTTCTCTGAACTGTAGCCAACAGTGACGTTCCACTGCCCTCCCTGCTCTTCACTTCACCACCTGCAACACATTTCAACCTCGTAAATGACCCATCTCCCATGGTCTCTTTTATAGCTTATTTGAAGTGGTCTTATGCAGCCAATGGGGGTTTATAAATTATTTACACTAATAATCTAAAATGTCAACAATAAAGGGTGGCGATTTTGAATAATTTGAAGACGAGTTGTTTCCTTCACAATTCCATGTGTTCATTCATGGTTTAACGCCTTCAATGAGAATCTACGATGTAAATAGGGTTGAAAATAAAGAAAAAAAACAATACAATACATCAGGAAGAAAGGGAGGTGTGAGAGTTGGAAACGATTTGTGGCAACAGTGAATTATCTGCTTGTACCCAGAGTTCATCCCTTACTGTCATTGGCTAAATCCGACTGCCACTCACTGAAAGGTGACAATAGGAGGGAGTGGGTGGGGAAATAAAACTACACTGATTGAACATAGAGATGCATTAGAGCACTGAATCACATTATAACTCTCTCTCTCTTGTCAATTTTCACAGCCAAACCAGATTTCAATGGATGAAAATATCTTGGTCTCCCGCTACATACACAATCCTTTGCTTATAGATGGTAAGGTCTTTCCCCTCCCTCAACTTCTCAGATTATTTCCTGGCATAATCTTATTCCTTTCACTTTGCTTATTCCTGCAGATTTTAAATTTGACATGCGATTGTATGTCGTCGTGACTTCGTATGACCCACTCCTTATATACGTATACGAGGAAGGCCTGGCAAGGTGAGTAGTTTCCAAATTATACCTTTTGTGTAATGTAACTTATACACGCAAACAATCTAAGCGCAGTGCATCTTAGTCACTGGCCTGGCACTGGATGTGTGGTCACTGGAAAAGCCATCAGAGCGCAGTCAAGCCACCACAAGATGGCAGCGTAATCTCTCCGATGAAGCCCGTCGTGGCGGTGGTAAAACAAAGCCATCTATTGTGTCATTTGTAAGACATGCCTTCTGGTTACTGGGGAAGATTTAGCAGCTCCTATCACGTCACGTTTCTTTTTCAATAAACAATGACATGAGTTATCATTTATCAATCTCGTAATATGTTTTCAGACCGTAAAATAGTTGAGATAATTATTTGGCTTCCCACATTAGCCTGACAGATACAGTAAGAGAACACTGGCCTCTTGTCTGCCATATTATCAGCCACAGCTATAAATCAGTCCGCCCGCTGCTTTTATCTCCTTGCATTCCGTTGGTTTTGGTTGGTATTCAGGTATGGCACGTATGAAAGAATTGTCAACATTGTGCACTTGGGCAAAAGTAGATAATAATTGGATATAATAAGTTGCGTTCAGGTTCTAGAATCACAATTTCCGTTGGAGGGCAGGTGCCAATATAACTCTATGGAGAAATCCACAAATATAATATAATATAATCTTGAAGCAGGCCGTTATTTGAAAGTGTTTTGATCCGTAATCGTTTGCCTGCTGATAACACTGTCACGTCTTTTGAACAACTTTAGGGGGAAATAATTTGGCCTCATTTAATTTGTGCTAGAATGGAGGTGTAAAATTGAGGTTGAGGTTGAGGGCAGCTGAAAATTCTGTGCTGGTAACTATGATAACCATCAAAATGCCATTTCCTAGTCTTAGCATTTTCCCATTTTCTCTGTGATTCCTGGGCCACTAAGTTCGATCTATTCTCTGCCAGCGCATATGAACTAAGGTCCAATTATTTTCTCATAAAGGTGGGTTGAATGGATAATGTGCTGTCTACAAAGCTGGTGTAATTGCAACCATCCAAATCGCAATTTCAGTTTGATTGTGATTAAAATTAAGGCGTTTTTATTCGACTGCTAACTTTGCCTTTGCCTCTTTGCACAGATTTGCGACAGTGAAGTACGATCGCACATCCAAAAACATCAATAACACGTTCATGCATCTGACCAACTACAGCGTCAACAAGAAAAGCAGCGATTATGTCAGGTATGGGCCGTCCTATCAACAGAACAGAGCTCCGGTATTCATCAGATTTCTGTCATTCTTAAAAGCCTCCTATCCTCTTTTTTTTAGTTGTGATGACCCTGAGGTGGAAGATTATGGGAACAAATGGAGCATCAGTGCGGTGTTGCGGTATTTGAAGCAGGAGGGAAAGGACACGACATGTACGATATTTGTCTCAAACTTGAAAGAAAGAAAAGAAAGAGCTGTATTTGAACGTACTTCACATTTTAGCCTAGTTGGGCTTTTACACCAGGGTTTCCGTGCGGCATTAAAAAGCATTAAAAGTCATTCAATGAATTTTGTCTAAAATTAGGCCTTAACTGTCATTAAAAAGCATTAAATAGAGGCATTAAA
>OMNZ01004154.1:1559-20035 GCA_900303255.1 Lesueurigobius sanzi | reverse complement strand
AATAGAGGCATTAAATCAAACATTCTTGGAAAATAAAGACATTGTTCAGCTAGTTTTACTGCAGAAATTTGGCAAAAATCCAAAAATAGGGTCTAGACTGCTGTTTGGGCAGAGATTATACACTATTTATTTTCAAAAGTTGATCAGTTGTATCAAAATTTGTATTGAATATGGAAATTAATATTAAACCAACACCAATTTGTGGCATTTCTGGCATTAAAACTGTAGTATTTGGGCATTAAAATGGCATTAAAAAGCATTAAATTTGACTTGCTGCTACTGGTATAAACCCTGTACACTAATAAATAAACATGTAAAGCGCTTTGAGTGTCTTGAAAAGAGCTATATAAATTCAAGGTATTATTATTATTATTATTATGTAGTTCATGTGTCTATTCACCTTATTCAGGAAGTCTTCACTCTCTTACATTGACAACAATGGAAATCCCAGCTCACAGGAAGTGCTAATAAAAACAGGAAATGCTGTTACAACAAAAGTGGGCGGGGCAGAATAAGGTGGTTGATCCCCAAAGACAGAAATATACATTATTTTCACTTATAAAACTTGAAATGCCACGGTTAGGGTTTTCAAAAGTATTTCAGAAAGTCTGAATAGAGCATAATTTAAGGCTGTTAAATTCTATGGCGTCATCTTGTCTTGTCTTTTCCAGTGTTGATGCGGCAGGTGGAGGACCTCATTATCAAGGCACTGCTGAGCGCTGAGCCACAGATCTCTGCTGCCTGCAAGATGTTTGTTCCTCACAAGACGAACTGCTTTGGTAAATTTGACAAATAGAATCCTAAATATTACTGCATATTTTCCGTTTTATCTGCGGATGTATGGGTGCAGCACGCGCCTTTACCTTCCACCACAGCGGCCTTTATGGCGCTCCAGGATCTTTTTTTTGTTTAGGGTTTCTGGTAGGTTTTATGTTTTTTTTCTGCTGATGGAACCATCTCCATTGCAATACTAATCCTAGTCGCCGTGATGGAAAGTAAAAGATCAAGTACACACTAGTATCAAGGTTTTTGTCCACCTTTAAATCAACAGCAGATCAATATAAGATGCATTCTATTTCAGGTCATTTAGCTTTATTGCCACCACAAAGAATCATGAATTATCTTCCCTCATGCTTAAGGTATTCCTCTATTCTTGCCATCCCAGCTAATATCTGGGCCTAGATCCATGGTCCGTTTGTCTACCCTCCTTTTCACCCCTAAAACTCTTAAAGGTTCTTTCAGCCAGTTTCTGTGTAGATGTTAAGTCGTGGACAGCTTGTTTGATGGCGCAGGATTCGACTTCCTCTCGCTGTTGCCTGATTTAGGCTCACTCTGTTCTTGGCTACGTCTACAGCGGTCTTGTGTGAACTTCATTCTCGAGCCATTACCCAAGTTGGTGTTGGCACTAATTGTCTGCGCCCTTTCTTTCAGTCTGGCAGTCTTTTGAAATCTGGGATTTGGATGTGCGCTAGCTGAGGTTTTCGGCGTGTCCTTTAGCCTTTATCTTTAAAATGTTTAAAATGCTGTTTGAAATTCTCCCTCACTTAGTCACGTTTTCTTTCACCCCTGAGATGTTTGAACACAAAAAGCGCCTTGATAGTTGTGACAGGCTTTTGGTAGACATAATAGCTATCTGATTGCTAGTTGTTTGGGTTGTTTTGGACATGAAGCAGCATCACCTCGCACCACCTGACAGTTGCCAGCATAGAGATGCTATCAGGGCCCTGAAGATCACCGCTAGTTGAAAGACACCTCAACCAAGGGTGTAATTGTTGCAGGTATGCAGGTATTGTGTGGGTGACTCCATATTGTAGCTGCCATATAGCACAAGCAAGTCTTAATTTAGATATTTTTGAGTCATGCTTAGTATAATAGCTTTTGGCATATTTCGCGGTATATATAATGAACATAAGTAGTGTGGTGTGTGCCTTAAATTTATTCTACCCCTAATATTGAATAGCACAAAGGCAGTTAGGTTTGTACGCCTTCTAGTAAGACACATAATACACTGTGGTTAAAGTTGGATCAGCTTACCAAAAAACTAGTCTTTTTGTTGTCTTTAGATTGCCCCAAGCAAGTTAATTACACAGGGATTGTGCAGGATTAGGTTTCTGAAGACAGACAGTGACGGTTCCAGTGGACCACCCTCATCCACTGGCTCCCAGTGTGTGCGAGTATGTCTCGCGCTGACGCAGACGTGTAGCAACCAGTGTAATGCAAAGCTTTTACAGGCTGACAGAAGTGTCTAAGCCCAGGCAGTGCTGTCTCACGTCTCTGTGGGCTTTCTCCAACATGAAACCCACTCAAACCACCAAGGACTCATGTTCGCTGCGCTCCTGTCAGCCCCCCTCCTCTTGAACTTTCTCTCACTTTGCTGCTCAGTACATGAGACGGGTTACACGTTTGTTCTGATGCATCAGGTCAACAGGTTAAGGATGAGGTATACTTTATAGCAGGGGTGTCCAAACTGTTTAAGGCACTATACCTGATTTTTACCTAGAAGAGGAATGACTTGTTTTACCCCTCTTCGGTATATTATAAACTAAATATATATGTGGAAATAATACTCTGCATCTAAATATGAAGCATTTTTTATCAATTTCAAGAATTTATAGGCTACTTTTCTTGCATTTCTATGAAAGTGACCCTACAAGTTGTGAAATTTGCTCATAAACACATTGGATTTTAGAAATGTGCTAGGAAAGTTAGGAATGTTTTTGAACCACAACTATCAATTGAATTTACTCGCTCCCACTTTCATTGTTTGTAATTAAAAAAAATCAGGTATAGTGCCTTTAAATCAAAGGCCGCATATGGCCCTTAAGTGTCGCTTAAGGGCCAGAGAGAGGGGTCAACAGTGGTTGTAGTGAACATTCAATTAGAGATTTTAACCATCGAACCACACTTTCATTTAGGCTTGGAAGCTTAACACAGCTCTGTCTCACACTAAAATGTAAGATATTGAGTTTATAATTCTCTAGAAGCTGAAGCCTGAGGGCCAACCAGAATCAGTCTGCATTTGGTCCCCGGGCCCCACTTTGACAATTGTCCCTCATTGGACCCATCACACGTCAACCTGCCAGGAACAATGACCCATCTCTAAAGCTCGGACCATGGTCAGCACATACAGTAGGTGGAGGATTACTCTATTGTCGCTGGGGGAAACTATTTAGTAAGCCATTTAGAAGTGCAGATGTGATTAAGGCAGTTTCATCAGACCAACCCTCTCTGCAAACCCGCATCAATTTATTTTATTACAAATTGTTATGTCATTGTAATACTTCTTTTTTCTTTTATTCCAATACCGTATTTTAAACAATGGTTCATCCAGATGGGCATGGTGTAAGAGAATCTTTTTATAGTGCTGTAATGTCTCATGTGGGTAGAAATAAAAATAACAGAATTTTTTTTGTGGAGCATCAGAACATGATGTGTGCACATATGTGAGGGGGAGAAAATGCCACCCATGCAGCTCCTCACCGCTGCCGTGTGATTAATGGACAGGCTTTTTGCTGAGGGATGCTGATTACGAGATGTTTTGACTAAGATCTGATTAGCCAAGCCAAAGGCCTATTTTATTACACACAAAACATTCCACGTACTGGCCCTGTGTTCCACTCTCCACGTCGCTCATTAAGTGCCGAGTGTGGTTGGATCTCCTGTCTGTGAACTTCTTTGCGTTTCGCGGGAGCCTCCCTCTCCTGTCTGCAGCGCGATGTTCGTATCCCTATGATGACAGTAACTCTGTCTGTTTAAGGATGATGAATGTCCCAGAGCCCCGCTATGATAATACCGCGTTAGGCAGCAAGTTTAATTTGTTGTGCACTTGTTTTCATGACTGCGGCTCAGAGCTGCCTCCCATTGCTCCCTGTAACAGCACTCCAGAGTCTAAAAGTAATAACTTACTCTTGAATGATGCAAGAGTAATTCAATTGTCCTCTAAAATACGCCGCTGTTATTTCGGCTTGTGGCGGGTGGGAGAGGGGATTATGGTCTTTTGGGCGTGTGTCTCTTGTGGTAACGTTTCTAGCAGCACCCATCCAATCATACAAAAAATGCTCTTCATCACGGCCTTGTCTCTATCACATACAGCTGCTCCTAAGTTTATATAGCCTGGCAGAATTTTACATTTTTCAGCCATTTTTCAGAAAATATGGATGATCATGAACACACAAACTTTTTTACTCCTTGTTAGTGGTTGTGTGAAGCCTCTTAGTGTTTACTCTTTTTAATACACAAAGCTGACAGAAACTACCCAAATGGCCCTGATCTAAACATACTGTGCATCTTGAAACAGCCTCACCTCTTGCTTTCAGAGAGTACTGTAGTTCAGCTGAAGTTATTTGTGGGGTTTTCTTTGCATATTTAGCATATAATAAGGACATTAATATAAAAAGATAGCCACAGTACTGAGAAGCAGTGTACAAACTATAGTTAAGAAGTGGAAAATGAGGAATTCAGTTGAAACCAAACCACTGTCAGGTAGGACGACAACTGCCAGGAAAATTGTTCAGGAGCAAAGGAGCAGGATACACAATATGTAAACTTTTGATCTGGGACATTTGGCTAGTTTCGGTAAACGAATAACACATCGCTTACCTATTTGTCTGATACAGAGAGTACCATTCAGAAAAAAAAGGCTAGTTTCTAGTTGAAAAGTGTAAACAAAGTTTTTTGTCAATAAATGGCTTCATGCAATCACTAACCATGAGTGAAATAAAGGTTTTTGTGTTCTCATTCCTGTTGTATTTATTAGTTTCACAATATTGTGAGATTCTGGTCAAACTGCAGGTCTGACTTGAGCTGATATTGGCTTGGATTTTGGTTATTGGTGAAACATGTAACATTTACAATAAACGGCTGTGTAAATATATCCATCAGCTTTGGTCCTTTAGAGTTCCTCACAGACAATTAGCCAATTAGACTGACAACAAAAAGTAAGTGAATATACCTCTGAAAAGTTATTTTAGGTGACTTTTCTTATGTTGTCCTCCACTGAAACTAAACACAAACGTATTTCCTTTGAGTTTTTTGTTCATTCCCATTTTATTTTCTCACTCTCTTACATTGACAACAATGGAAATCCCAGCTCACAGGATGTGCTAATAAAAAAACAGGAAATGCTTTTACAACAAAAGTGGGCGGGGCAGAATAAGGTGAACATCAGCCATTTAAACAAGATGGACATTTATGTGCAAAGTTAGTCGTATTGTTACTTTAAAGTGCATAATGTATATTTAACATATGTATGCAGGCTATATTTTTCATGCTGCGTGACATCACAGCATTCTAAAGAGCCTCCAGTGTAAAACTGAGGTGGAGGGCAGCTGAAAATCCTCCGGCTGTAACTGTGTTCCTCCCCCTCTCGCTTCCATGGGTGTGAGACTCTCCTCCGTCTGCCGTGCTTGTTGTGGGCTCACCGCGGGTGCATTTAACAGCAGCCCCCCCCCCCTCCCCGGCAGGGCTCCAGCCACAGAACAAACGTTTGTAGTGAGGATCGGCCCGACGGGCTCGTGGGGCTGCACCGCTGTCTGCTCCTAATTGGGGGAAAATGCACAGCACATGGAGTCGCTTTGTCGGGGTTGGCTGTGTGGTGCTGCGGCAGCCGACTGCGCCTCCCCATTTTCCCTGTTGTTGTGGTGCCACTCCAGGGCCTTTCTATACGTCACCCAAACTGCGGTGACACTCTCTTTAGCTCTCAATTAGTCTCTGTCTGTCTCAATGAGCTGGTGTGTAAGAATAGAATAGAAAAGGGACTGTTGTAATTTATTGGTCGTCTGTGTCTGAAAAGTAATGCACTTACAGAGATACATGATGCAGGTCTTGGAACGGCGCTCAAGGTTAACATTAGATACAATTATGAAATAGTATTTGAAAACCTTTGCCATAGAGTGCACTACCAGTCAAAAGTTTGGACACACTTTCTCATGTATTGGTGCTTCTTTCACTATGCTGTACATTGTAGATTAAGCTATGAATGGACACATGGAATTATGTAGGAAACAAAAAAGGGTGAAATATCATGAAATACCAACCGACACCGTGAGATTTTCACAAAAATAGGTTTGTAGATTTACAATGGCTGACTCTACTGCTGTGATATAATCTACTGTGGGGATTTGTTTGGGAGTGACTGCAAAGTTAAGACCTCTAGCTAGTATGTTTTCTTCTGCCTGAGAGAGTTCTCTGTTTGACAGATTTTTGATCTAGTTTCCTTTGTTTGTCTGACTACTCTCATCCTCATTATTGAGACGTGGTTGATTCCGTGTTATTAGACCCTGAAACCTCCTTATGTGACTTTCTTTACTCTTATGGTGTTCACGCAATGCCTCTTTTTCTGTAAATTTGCTCATTTCAAGATGCATTTCTTCAGAGACGCACCTTTTTAGTCTGCCTTGAATGTTGTCTAGCTCTATATTGTCATCGTCTATTTTGTGGTTTTGGCTTGCAAGTTAGGTTTGTAGATGACTTATTTGTTGTTTATGCGAAGAAACTGCAATTAGTGTGAAAAAGTGACCGGTCTTGTTACATTAAATAGAAGTTCCAACATAAAGTGATAAAAGTCAGTTTTTTTCCACTCGGTTAGTGGTTGTGTGAAGCAATTTATTGTTAAAGAACTGAGTTTACTCTTTGGAAATCATAATGAAACAGAAACTACTCAAATGTCCCTGATCTAACGTTTACATGACCTTCAACAACTGCCAGGGAAATTGTTCAGAAGCAAAGAAAAACTCACTTCAGCTGAAATATAGGACTCTCTGACAAAATTCATGTTGTTTGTTTCAAGATGCACAATATGTAAACTTTTGATCAGGGACATTTGGCTAGTTTCTAGTTGAAAAACGTAAACAAACAGGTTTTTTGACAATAAATGGCTTCACGCAACCACTAACCATGAGTGAAATAAAGGTTGTTCTCATTCATATTCTATGAAATGCATAACTTTACATACCCTGATTATGTCAGGGCATGTAAACTTATGAGCGCAACTGTAAATATGTTTTTGTCAGTGATTGTCAGTATTTTTCACAACTAAAATGCAAACATTATTTCACTACTTTAGGTGTGACTCAGTCATAGCTTTTGTCCCAGCCTTGACTGGTTGAAGCTAGCTGCTGCTAACTGCAGTATTTTCCGTAGCGATCAATAGTACTATTGCGTAATTAAGTTGGTGAAAGTATCGGATATTTGGAATCGATACCCAATATTGTACTTTTCATGTGTTCATTCATAGTTTAATGCCTTCAGTAAGAAAAAAAAAAAAACAATACATGAAATGTTTGACTGGTAGTGTATAAAGATTCCTTTCACTTATTTCACTCATGTACAGAAGCATTAACACCTGAGTGAAGACCAGAATAATGCATTTCAGAACATGTGTGTGGAGGTCTAAACTACAGGGTTAGCAGGATTTGAACATGACAGGCAGGGTATTTTATTGTTAGCAAATGATACTGTACCAAATTAAACCTGCCAAATTAAGCTCTTTGCTATATGAAAATATTAGCACATATTCCAATTTTATAATAAAGACGACGCAAAAGTAATGCATAAAATTGTGTCCTTGCTAAGGTACTGCTGAATAAAGTTAGACTTGACTATAAGAAATGATTGTGGAGAGAGAGCAGGCTCATGTTTCTACGTCACTTCTAATTTTCTCAGTGTGACTTAACTAAGTGCAGCATCAAGGCAATGCTTGAAGTCACACTGGCTTTGTGTGCTTAACACTGGCTTTGACCTGCGCCGCTTGAACAAACAGAGCTGGATGTGGCGGCCCTGAAAGCTCTCACCCCCTGGCCCATTCTCAACGCTCTCTGTTCTTTTGAAGTGACATTAGGAGGGTTTTGCTCTGCTTGTGGAGCTGGGTTTGCCTTGTCCCAATAAAAAGGCTGTGGTCTCCCTCCGAGATGCTTCTGAGCCGACCGAGTGGCTGCCTGTCGCCTTTGCGTGACACTCCCCGGAGAGTGGCTTTTTGTAGGTTGCGTTCGCGTGACATCACAAGATTCTGAGGGTTGAAGATGCTATCAAAAAATGCAGATTTCTAGTCTTGGTTTATTACTCATTTCTTTGTAATTCCTGGCAACGCACATGATACAAAAACTGATACAAAGTTCAGTGTCTTCTCTGTCTGCACATACACTACAAAAATGTGATCTTAGTAAGTTAAAATTTCTGGATTTAAGAACACTTGATCTTAATTTGAGTCTTTTTTACCAAGTAACAATATCTGCCAATGGAATAAGAATTTTGTTCTTTTTTCAAGTAAAATTAGATTCATATTGAAATTTTTTAGGTTCAATCTGGAGCTTTTTTTTATTATAAGTGCAAAAAGACTTGTGTGACTTATTGTGCTTTACAACTTTACATGCCATTTGAATCTTTTGGCCATTTTTCATAGAATATGAATGATAACACAATAATCTTTTTTTTTTTTTCACTCCTGGTTAGTGGTTGTGTGATGCGATTTATTGCCAAAGAACTGAGTTTACTCTTTTGAAATCAAAATGAAACAGAAACTACTCCCTGATCTGACGTTTACATGACCTTCAACAACTGCCAGGGAAATTGTTCTGGAGCAAATAAAATTTCACTTCAGCTGAAATACAGGACAAAAATTGACTCTCTGAAAAAAATGGATGTTTGTTTCAAGATGCACAATATGTAAAGTTTTGTATTTGTAGGTTCAATTAGAGGCTTTTTCTTGTTCAAAAGTGCAAAAAGACTTATTCCATTTGCAGATAATTTTACTTACTGTACCTGCTCAAATCAAGGTCAAATCGTCTTACTACAAGAACATTTAAAAATTGTATCTAGATTAGTTTTTGCAGTGTATGAACTGTGTCTAATTATTTCCTCTAATTATGTCCAAAAGTGTGTGATGTTTACCTAAAGGACCTTCAGCCTAAAGAATAATATGTGAATCCAACCACTATCAAATAATGATCAAGTATAACGTTTCTTTCAAAAACTCTCCCATAGAGTTTATTGTGAATATATTTTGTAAGTCAAAGGAATAATGTTTTGTAACCTCTTTCGCATTTGTCATTAGTGAGTTATAGTTATTAAAGTCTTACGAAGTTACTTTCTGTGGTGGTGAAGCCATTTGTACTGGTTCACATTATATCACTGCTTTCATGGTAATGTGAAGTGACATCTCGTAGAATGCATAACCTCGCAGTCATGACACAATTAAGAGCTGGGTGTCTGAAAATATTCAGCGACATGGTGGCTTTTTGATCTCCCAGTTCCACGCGCCGCTTCGTGACAGATGAAATGTGTATGTAGTTAGCTGATGTAAGGAGACCAATCTCTCGGTAGCAGGCCGGGCTGAATGCTTCTTTTGTGAGCGAATGATTCCAAAACATGCTTGTAATCAAAAGCCGGAAGGCCCTGGCCATGCTACTAAGTCCCATGGATTGGGCTTATATACCTTGATATTTGTATGATTTCTCTGTCTCTTTGCAGAACTTTACGGTTTTGACGTTCTTATCGATGCCAAACTCAAGCCCTGGTTGCTAGAAGTCAACCTTTCTCCCTCACTCGCATGGTGGGTCCCCTATTTTAGGAACAATGTTGAACCATATTTTTGTCTGTACATTCATGTGTCCATCGTCCAAACTGTGTCGACTGAAAGTGTCCTTGTTTTATGATGTTATTTGCAGCGATGCGCCTCTGGATCTGAAGATAAAGGCCAGCATGATAGCAGACATGTTCTCACTTGTGGGTGAGTGTAATCTGATACTTGTTTGTTTTCAGACAACTAAAGGAAGCAAACACTTTTTGACAGATTTTGGTCTTGTACTGTTGTGGCAAAAATCCAGCAGTTACACTTTCCTTCGTTATTGTTGAAGTCCTATCCACACGTAAACGTATTGGTGAGAATTTGGGCCTTAAAAACTATAGCCTTGAGCAAATTAGAGCAGTGTTTATACAACACTGTTCATGGCACAAATGACAGGTCTGTGCTGTGGCCTTTCTTTTGTTAATGTTCACACCGGAGGGAAAGTACTTTCAATACATGGTTTGACAAATAATAAAAAACAAAGTCATAAAGTCATTTCAGACTCACTCAAGTATAGTGATTGTTAGAGTCATTTATTACAGTAATCACTTAATAATTGTGCAGAACATCTTCCACTTAACTCTCAAGTTAGAGCTCGCAGGATAAGATCCTTCATCCCAGCAACTACAGCCCTGAAGATGACTCGGGGAGATATTACTCAGAAATATACATTTTAAAGTTTCCTGTAATGATGGAAATACTGCATCAAATGTTTTACAAGTTTTCTGTCATTTAATGCTTCAAATGTGCAGAGGTGAAATCAGAGCAATGGATGAGCCATGGCATATTTGGTATTATGTATTATGTGGACTAATAATTCCAGCTTTTTTGATTACGATACCAATTCTTGGGGTTTGAGTATCTATCAATACCTGATGCCAACCGATACTGTGAGACTTTCACAAAAGTAGGTTTGTAGATGATGTATTAGTTGTTTATTTAATAAACTGTTTTGCAGTGAGTGAAAAAGTGACTGGTCCTTGTTATATTAAATAGATAACTTCTAAAGATCTGATCTGATCAGTAATGCATTATAATATGTTTTATCAGAAATTCTCTCTAACAGTATTTGTCCAACTAAAATACAAATACAGAGACCTTCAACAGTGGCTAATGTTATTTTGTTACTGTAGGAGTGACTCAGTTATAGCTTCTGTACTAGCCTCTATTGCCTGAAGCTAACCCTCGCATTATGCTGCAAACTGCAGTATTTTGCGCATGAACATTGTGGAGTGTGATATAAATTTGTTGGCTGAATTTAACAGGTTAATTCTACAGTTTCCCAATATTCTATATTTCTCTGATATCCCATACCAGTATCACACTAATAATCAAACATTGTTATTTGCAGATTAAACATTCTGTTCTGACTCAAACTGATTTTTTAAATCTTTTTGCCTCCTGCAGTCAGTGTCTGACCATTGATAATGATACTCCCTAAACAATGACTTGTGAACAATGATAGTTCTTGACTTGACAAATAAATAGAGATGCACCGATCCAGTTTTTTTCTGCTTCTGATACCGATACGATAGGTGGGGCTTTAATATCAATAGAAACTCCCAACATACAGAGACTTATCATTAATCCATTACAAATATGTTTATCAGTGATTCTGTAACAGTATTGGTGGCCAATATTTGCCTATTTCACTACTTTAGATGTGACTGTCATAGCTTCTGTCCCAGCCTTGACTGGTTCTACAATTTCAGAGCATTAAAATGACATACAGCATGTCCACATTCACTTAGAGTAAGTTGGTGAAAGTATCGGTTCAGTATCGGATATTTGGATTCGATGCCCAGTGTTGTATTTTGTACGGTATCGGCTCCGATATCCGATACCAGTATGGGATCGGTGCATCCCTACAGATAACCTTGCATACATTCCCCCTGCTTGTGTGTAACTTCTCTGTTACAAACTGCAAAGATTCTCTGCGGCCAAATGACTTGAAGTGAATGTCTCCAGCATGTGCCTGCATAAGCACATAATGTCCAGGCTCTCCAGATTTAATATGCTCCTGGCTCGTCATCAATCTATCATTTAATGAAATGCAAGTTATCTTTGGAGCGAGACATTACTGCAGGTCTCAGAGAAAATGAGCAGTGGCATGTACAACATTGCACATCTATTATGTAGCAAACAAACAAAGTGGCTGTTGGCTGATAACACTTGGGTCCCATCCCAGACCTGTAAATAATGACAGCATTCCATTAGCATTCACCCTCTGCCTGTGCGTAGCTGCCGGCTCCGTGTCACCCATGTTTCTGATAATTGCTGTGTTTAGGCAAGAGCATGGCAGAGGTCTGATTCTTACCTGACGGCTTGGATGAGGCAGTATAAATAGCCTGGAGGGCCAAGCTGTCAATAGACCTAATTCAGCCAGAGAGAGGATGGGAGTTGTAACGTAAACATCAAAGTCACATTAACTTTCAGCACGAGTTCACGGAGACAATGAGAAAATGCCGTGGGAATGACAAACATGTAGCATTATCGTCTCATTATTACAGCAGGTGTTCGCGCTCCACATTCCTGTAAGTGCTTAGACAATAAATGTGGTCAAAGTCCTATTACAATGCAAGTTATGGCATCTTTGCTCCGTATGTCCCTTTGATGTCATATTTTAAGGGGAGACACTGCAGGCTAAACACATATTCTTCTTTTTTTTCTGGAAATAAATAACTTAACCTTTACAATTAGGAGTGTAATTATTGCACTGGTTCAATGTTTAACCATAGAACTATATGGGGAATTGTAATTTCAATGACTACTTTCTCACGCTTTTTTCTGGAACATCTCCACTTTAGTAGCACCTACAGATTCCAAACTTTCCAGACTTATACCGTAACAGTATTTTGAAGGTTTGTTCAGAGGGATTTTTCAATATTGAATTTTTGTCTTAGTTTTGAACCCCAAATTAAGCTAAATTAGATTTTTATTCACTAATAACTAATTTATTTAAAAAGATAAAAAACTAAACAAGATATCCAAAATCCCCTCTGAACAAATCTTTGTAACTACTATATCAGCAAAATAAAACCATCAAATTAAGTCTGTCTTTATTCATTATGTAGATTTTGTTGCAGATTTTTTTTACACATTAAAAGGCTTGTTTTCATATGAAAAAATTAAATAACAGAAAACCTGCAATACATTTTCTTCTCATTTTCATGTCAGTAATACAACAAAAGATTCAAATTGATATTACTCAATTTCCTTTTTACACATTCACCTGCAGTGTGTGGCCTTAAAGAAATAGAGTGTCATATCTTAACTCTGATGTCATTTCAATAACCCTCTTCATGGCTGTGGTTTGTGCAGGCTTGGTGTGCCAGGACCCCCTGTCCAGACAGCCTCGCAGTGAACGGGCCACGCTGGAGCCCAGCCTGAAGCATCTGGCGCCCCGAGCACAGGTACTCAGAGACAGCCCCATGCACAGCCAAACACTGTACTCATTTACCCTGTGAGCCACTCTAATGCCCTGGGCGCAGCACGTTCTCTGTGCAAAGCAAATTCAATTCTCATTCTGGAAAATCACTGTCATGCTTAACAACGGCTAATGTAATTACAGTGACATCAGTCCGCACAGCATTGTGTCACTTTTCTATCATTTGTAATTATCTTCGTGATGTGCTAACAAGGCGCTGGGTTATGCAGTGGTTTGACATTTGCTGTAAAATCAATGAAATATATTTATGTAGTTCAGCTCTTTGGATTGATGGTTCTAATCTGCACAAACTTGCAGCATTGTGCATCACAGTAATGCTTACCCTGTCTCACTGTGTTTACTGCCTCTTAGAAAACTGCTGCACAGTCTTTCATATTCATTCTTCTCTGTCTGTCCCTTTGCAATCTCCTGATCGCTGCTTGTAAGAAAGAGCCTCTGCTTTTTGCTTATTTCATTATGCGACTTTGCCATTTTTCAAAGTGGCAGGCAGCTGATCGATTCCGAGTGGTATATTTAATAGGCACTTCATTACATTAGCAAATTGGTTTTGTAAGCAGGTTCTTAAAAGTACTGCAATGCACCACTTTCAGAGCAATCAAGCCTAAAGTCTCTGAAAGTCTAGAACAATTGTAGCATAAAGCTGGGCTGAACCAGGCCAAAGAGGGAAACTGTCCTTCCTCTTTACTTTGATTAGAGTGAACAGATGAAGATTTTTTTAGCAGGATTAGGCCATGTCACTTTTTGGCTCTGTTTGCACCCTCTGGCTGTGTGAGGCAAATTAAATATAATCCCCCCCGTTATTTATATGACAAATTCTGTATGTGATCCTGTGGGATTGTGCCTTGCCGTCTGCTCTCAGCTCCAACCTGCGTGCCAGAGCTGTCAGTCACAGACTGCTTGTGTATAAGCTGAGGATACAGCCAGAAAAACTACACAGAACAAAACATGCACTTCATGTGACAGGGAGAAACCTGAGAGAATAGTCTCCAAGTTTATTTTTGGCTTTAAAGTATAACATCTGAATCAAGAATGCGTAAATACGACTATTTGTGAAACAATTTAAGCCAGTGGTTCTCAAGTGTGTGGCATCGGACCATAGATATATAAATAGGAGGTCGACAGAGGGCTTTGGACGGAATAAGCTCACGTTGTGAGGGAAATCAAGATGTCGCATGTTGCTAAAAAGGCGGGAAGCTCCGAGTGACGATGAGCTTACGTAGTTCTCCAGAGCTTGTCAATCAAAGCTGGCTCAGGAAACGTGAAAAATAGATATATACAAAATACAGCATGATTGAAAATATGATACACCCCTCAGTGTTGTCACCGGAGGACAAGCAGCTTTAGAAAAAGGAAAAGTCTTTGGAGCCAGGCTTTTAAGGTGCTTTTCAACAGACTGTGGGTCCGGCGAAACAGCATTTAATTTTTATGTGCACATAGAAATGACAATAAAATGAATCTTGAATGTTGAAGTGGCTAGTGGTGATATCGCAGCAATGTCAGCACCCTGCCATGAGGGCCAAAGAAAAGGGCCATCCTCGCCCATTGGTCGGGACCCGTTATCACCCTATAACCACAAGCCACGGCCCAAATAATATTAAAAAATTATTCATCTTTCTGTTGAAAATAATGTAAAATACTGTATGTTTCCATCAGATTATTGTTGATTTAAGCATTGAATAAACCTAAAAAGCTGAAATCATGATCAAAAACTGAGGTTGTCGTTTTATACTTTCTCAATAGATAAAATATTAAAAACATGTTCTCTGGGAAAGCCTCGCAATCCACTGAAAATTATTCCTCGAGCCACTTTTGGGTCCCGGCCCACCAGTTGAGTACCACTGACTTAAGATGGCATAATCATTGAGCTTTTGTGTTGGAGATGGATATGCGTCTCAGTCGTCCAGGGATTATCCTCTACTATGTTGTAATAGATAGTCTGAACACAAGACTGTATGGAATAACATGGATCCATTCTGTTCTTGTGCAGCGACAGCGATCCAGTAACTCGGACACAGACGGGTTCAAAAGCCAAAGTGACAGCACTCTTCATCTCACTGCAGAGGAGGTGAGGCCTTTCATATTTAACACCAAGCCCGGGGGCAAAAGCTGGCCCTCTATCATGGAACTTTGGGTCCCCCAAGATCATTTTGGGAAACATTCTTACACATGCTGTTGTGGCCAAAAATTTACATACCCTTTTAATGTTTTGGTAATTTTTCATAAAATATGAATGACAACACAAAAAAACTTTTTTTCACTCATGGTTAGTGGTTGTGCGATATCAAAACTGAGTTTACTCTTTTGAAATCATAATGAAACAGAAACTACTCACATGTCCCTGATCTAACATTTACATGACCTTCAACAACTGCCAGGGAAATTGTTCAGGAGCAAAGAAAAACTCACATCAGGGGCATTTGACTAGTTTATAGTTGAAAAGCGTAAACAAGCAGGGTTTTTTTGTCAATAAATGGCTTCACGCAACCACTGACATGAGTGACATAAATGTTTTTGTGTTATCGTTCATGTGCTATAACATGCATAGGTTTACATACCCTGACATTCTGCCACGGTATGTAAACTTTTGAGCACAACTGTATGATGGAAATAGAGCTTTAATTTGGGGCAGAATTGGGAGGTTTGGCCCCTGGTGCTTTGAAGAGGAAGAAAATTGTCCCCCCATCAGGCTGGCTTACCTTCCCCTCTTTTAAACATTTCTAACATTGTGTCTATCATGCGCAGGTCAAGGTTTTAAGGAGAATAAGGGAGGAATATGAGAGACGTGGAGGCTTTATCAGAATCTTTCCTACTGCTGAATCATGGGATCTCTATAGGTATGTTCTTATACGCACTCTCCATAGACACACGGCCAACATTTTGAACACATTTGCTGTGGGGGTTTATCGACTTCACAGCTATTGTCATTTTCTTAATATCTTCCTCTCAGTGGGTATCTGGAGTCCAAGACATCAATGAACTCCATGTTGGCACAGCGACTTTTCCATGGAAGGTAAGCTTTTCCAGTGTGGTCAGGATCGGGAAATAAATCTCCCCATCAGTTTGTGGAAAAGGTCGGGATCCCGATGTGGCGTTTTGTCTGCTTTTTCGACTGGATAGGTAAGGGGAACGGCCCAGAAGACGGTGCACAGTCAACTTTTCCAGCTCGCGCCCAATGTCTGTGTGGCTTTGCGGTGTTGAACTTGGTGACAGTAGGGGAAAGACTGTTTTAGATGGGCCTTTTACACTAAACCACCATTTTACGATTTTATTTATGTCAGCTTCGCCTTTCTTTGAAACTGACAGAAGGAATAGACGGGAAACTGGGGGCTACTCTCTCCAATTACGTCATCTGGATCCTGCTTTTACTGTGTTCGAAGTGTAAAATTTGACGTTTGATTAATATTGCACGTCTCGTGAATTTGCTGAAAGTTTGATTTTTGCACGTTTTACATATTTTCATTTGAGGCAAATGCTCTTCTGGGAAAGTTATTCAACCTATTAAATCCCTGTAAGAGTTGGCTTGCATCAAAGTTTCAGTTAAAGGAATTGACTTCAGGTCTGCTCAGGGCTCTATAATTGCTGATGATAAACATATAAATCATTATTGCTGGTTTTATGAGCAGAGTGTTGACACCATGTTCTGTCTGTCAGGAATGTGAGTGTGCAGCTGCAGGTGGATGTGGTCTGTAGTGCTCATGTGGTCCAGTACGAGAGGAAGCTCCTGTCTCTAGAGGCACGTAAGAGACGTCTGCGCCGCCTCAGCCACCGCTCATCCAGGAGCAAGTCAGGTCGGAAACTACTTCTCTCTTTATTCAACTTGTTACGACCCCGGCTCGTGAGGCCGCAACAAGGAATGAGGGGCAGGACACAGGCAACGTTTTTAAACCCTTTGCGGGGCGTTTGTTTCAAATAAAAGTATAAACAATCTGCATGTCATCAGTGTCTATGGATCGTGTGCCGTGGATGAAAGTCAGTCAGATAACTTTGTGCTTGTAAGTGCGTGTAAGTGTAGAAGGTTTGGCGGCGTGGCGGCTGAGTCGGCCTGAGTTGATGATAGCGGCAGCCCGGGCGCCGGCGTGTGCACAGGAGCCGCTGAGAGAGACCAGGACAAGGAGGACACACAATTAGCTGCACGGCCACCACAACACCAGCAAAACTTTAGTAGGACTTAGTTCAGTGAGATAACATGTCAAGAAACCAGCAATATGTTTTAAAAAGATTTTAATATATATTAGCCCAGTACAATATTTACATTTTCTAAAATTTACATTTTAGAAAATGTAAATAAAGAATTGGGAGGAGTCCCTTGGTCTTTCATTTTTCTCTTAAGTTTTTGTTCCCCAAACACCAAACCTTCCCCAAAAAAAACACTTTATGGTACTGACTTCCTGAGCACTGTTCAGTTTCTCCAACAAGATAACATGTCCTGTTTGAATAAATAGCTCCTTCATGTCACGTTGAGGTTTGCCAATTATGACTTGGAGGGTTTTCGACTGATGTATTCACAATACAAGTAAGACATTTACCTTTCATTAAAATGCTGTGTTCTTCAGGGAAGGAATGCAAGGCCTGTGCACCTGAAAGCAGCAGTTTGGAAGGAGAGGAGCTGAATGGAGAGAGTGAGCCAAGCGTACACATGGTGCTAGAGGACAGGGGTCAGGGAGTCACGTCGTTGGATGGTCTCCACAGTAAAGCTGTGTCCAGTTCAGAGGCAGCAGTGTGTGATGGCAGGCCTAAAGTCAACCTGCTTCACATCCTTCAGCAGGGCTGGGACCTCAGGTCAGTGTGCGCTCCTTAACATATTGATAGGTGCAGCTGAAGAGAAACCTAGTCAAAGAATTTACTTCAAGTCTGAGTTTGTAAAGAATTCCTGAGCAGTATCTAAACGGGTGCAGGAAAATAAAAGTTGAGCACGTCATTGCTCACATTTGACACATTTTTCCAAAACATGAGCAACAATAATATTCTGACAGCTCTCAGTGAAGCGTCACATCCACTGTAAATACTTCAATGACACTTTATCATTTTTATACTTGGAAGACAAGGCACACTAGTATATTATTGTCTCCCGCTGTCTACAGTCATCCATGTTTTTCTGGGTGAGATGGGTTGCTCTGGTGGTTAAAACACCTGCATCCCAGATTTCAAAGCAGCACAGCATTCTTAACTGTCACTTCTCTGCAAAACCACTAAAGATTAATGTGTACTTTTGTTTGTTTCTATTTGACCACTATTTTAACTTTTGCACCTCTTTGTTGTAACCATATTCCACCTCTTCTTTTTACAAGTAAAGTACAAGCCCGAATAGCTTTTTCTTCCTACCTGCAACGGGTCCAGCAAAGACTTTTGGCTGAGAGCAGAGCCAACACCATTCCAGCTTGGCCAGACAGGGACAATGACCAAATGGTACGATTTCACACTAACCATTTTTTAAATCAACTTTTTTTTTTTTTGTTTTGTTCAAAT
>OMNZ01004103.1:9618-20790 GCA_900303255.1 Lesueurigobius sanzi | reverse complement strand
CAGTGCAAATGGATCAGGTTATTCAGTTTACATTAGTCTGATACAGAGTTATTAAGTGTTCATGGGTCTGATACAAAGGTGTTGAATGTTATTGAGTGTTCATGGCTCTGATACAAAGGTATTGTATGTTATTGAGTGTTCATGGCTCTGATACAAAGGTATTGAATGTTATTAAGTGTTCATGGGTCTGATACAAAGGTATTGAATGTTATTAAGTGTTCATGGGTCTGATACAAAGGTATTGAATGTTATTAAGTGTTCATGGCTCTGATACAAAGGTATTGAATGTTATTAAGTGTTCATGGGTCTGATACAAAGGTATTGCATGTTATTAAGTGTTCATGGCTCTGATACAAAGGTATTGAATGTTATTAAGTGTTCATAGGTCTGATCCAGAGGTATTGAATGTTATTAAGTGTTCATAGGTCTGATCCAGAGGTATTGAATGTTATTAAGTGTTCATGGGTCTGATCCAGAGGTATTGAATGTTATTAAGTGTTCATGGGTCTGATACAGAGGTATTGAATGTTATTAAGTGTTCATGGGTCTGATACAGAGGTATTGAATGTTATTAAGTGTTCATGGGTCTGATACAAAGGTATTGAATGTTATTAAGTGTTCATGGGTCTGATACAAAGGTATTGAATGTTATTAAGTGTTCATGGGTCTGATACAAAGGTATTGAATGTTATTAAGTGTTCATGGGTCTGATACAAAGGTATTGAATGTTATTAAGTGTTCATGGGTCTGATACAAAGGTATTGAATGTTATTAAGTGTTCATGGGTCTGATACAAAGGTATTGTATCAGTGTTCATGAGCCTAATTGCGGATGGAAAGAAGCTGTTTTTGTGGTTTGTGGTTGTGTGAAGCCATTTGTTGTCAAAGAACTGAGTTTATCATCATAATAATACAGAAACTACTCAAATGTCCCTGATCTAATGTTTATGACCTTCACCAACTGCCAGGAAAATTATTCAGGAGCAAAGAAAAACTCACTTTAGCTGAAATACAGGACTCTCTGACAAAATGTATGTGTTTCAAGATGCAGAATATGTCAACTTTTGATCTGGGACATTTGGCTAGTTTTTAGTTGAAAAGCGTGAACAAATATTTTTACACACATTTTTTGACAATAAATGGCTTCACGCAACCACTAACCGTAAGTGAAATAAAGGCTTTTGTGTTATTCATATTCTATGAAATGCATAAGTGTACATACCCTGACATTGTAGATTACTCTTATGAGCACAACTGTATATAAAACATACACATAATACTTTGCTTTTAGATCAAATTATTGTACACTCAAGTGTTCTTACACAGGCATACAATGCTAGCCTAGTAAACTAGACGCACCCTAGTGGCCAAAAATATTTTTTTGCCTGGCGGGTTGGTCTAGAGTCGCACCATAGGAGCTGCTCGGAGCTGGGCCAAGAATCATGCCTCCAATCACAACGCTCTGTCTGTGTTGTGAGTTTTTCTTTTTTAAATTTTAGCAGGATGACGTCACGGCTGCACGACGGTGCAGATGGCAAAACAAGGAAGATCCTCCGTTGCTCTGATTGGTCATAGCGTTGACCAACCACAGCAGAAGCAGTTTGAACGACAACTGTTGGCTCCACCCACAACCTTCAGCTTTCCCAATGGTGCGACCCCAGACTATACAATTCATGCTATAGTCTGGCTTGCCAGGCTAATACAATGCACAAATAAATAAAAATAAAGTTTTTCTTTTATCCACCGTGGAATATTATAAAAGGAATATAAATAGAATAAATAGCATGAAACTACTTGTCCATTTATTTGCTGACTCATTTATTTAATGTTTGCGAGCCTGTTGTAATTGCCGTCTACACATTCATTTATCTCTGGTCAGGGCCCTTAATTCCACTTAAACTCAAAATAATCTGGTGTTTCTTTCATCAGTGGCCGTCCCGTGGACATTAGAGAATAGGGAAGTTCAGAGGGTTCGCATTAGCAATGGTACTGATGCCGCTGGTGGTTGGGGGTTAAAAATCAGGAGGAATACTTTGAACATACAAATTAATAATACATGTCTGGCTTATTAGCGTATGTGAATTTACAAGGGACCAAGAGGCACCATTGGGATGTAGAGTGAAGGAAGATGGTTGCACTGGGCTGTGCCTTAGCCCCAAAAGCGAAAAATTGGGACAATGCTTTTTATTAAGAGATTCTATTTAGTTTTGGTCTGCTCATTAATTTAGCCTTGACCATGAAATTGCGCTGTATGTCCAGCTGCGATTCTTCATTAAGTCAACCTCTGATGCTTTAACCCATTAATCAATTTGTGGCGACAGTGGAATACCATCTAATTGAATTTCAAACAAATGTAATAAAGTTTTCCTCTGATTAAACATCTTAAAGCTTTTCTGGAGCCTTACGTCAGCCTTTCCCCTGCTCTGAAGTGAACACGGATCTTGTAGGAAATCATCAAATGTGGACCAAACATCACAAGCCAAACACCTTGAAGCTACCGTGGCATTATAGCCAATTTAATTTCCATACGCTTATGCTAATTAGCCAGAAATAATCAAGCTAATTTAGAAAGATGCAAATGTGTTGGAGGTAAGGTTCATTAGTTAAGGGGGCCAGAGTGTGAGAGAGTGAGGAGGAGAGTGAGGGAGTGAGACGAGCGCACACGACAGACAGAGCAGCGTGGCTTTCATTAGCGAGGGGCCTGAACGAGTGTGGAGAGGGGAGCGTTGGACTAAAAGAGAAGTCCGGCGGAGAAAAGCCTTTTGAATGGATTCTATATTTTTATTAATGGTTCTTATTGTGGCAGGAGCATAAGAGCAGGTAGAGGTCTGTAAAGAAAAGAGCCTGGTCCATGCTCGCTGATTATGACCACGTAAAACGACCTTGGATTTATTGAACAGCGGAAAACAAGTAGGTTACTTATATTGACGATTGTATTTACGGTGGTGCACTTTGGACATATACAAGTAGAAACACATTTACTCAAAAAATATATATGCAGCACTTTTCTACCTATAGTTGGCATTCAAAGCACAAGGCAAGGTGAGTGAAGAGTTTTGCCCAATGACCTGTGTATACCATCTATAGCAGAATGTTTCATTTTATGCTTTACGTTTTCAATCTCAGCACAGCGACTTTGAGGGTCTTGAAAAGCACTTAATAAATAAATAAATAATGATAATAATTATTATTATTGTTGTCATTACAGTGAACTTAAGGTTGACACGTGGGAGAAAGCCATACAAAATATGGAGAGCATGTAACCTCCAAACTGAACTGTCCTGTGGATTGGGCTCATTTCATATTAGACATATGACATCTTTAGGCTACTTCTATTCTTTGAAGTATCTGTGGAGCAGGGGTGCCCAAAGTGGGGCCTGCGGGGTCCTACAAGGGGTTTGATTCGGCCCTCGAGATGGTGCTTAGATTTGAAAGGAGAGCAAATCCTACTCAAAAACACTGTCATCAAAGGTTGTTAAAAGATAGATCTGTCTAATGAGAAAGGGTAGTGAGTGCTGCTGAGGGTTGAAATTTGTCACAAGGTGCTCTTCAAGGATCCATGCAAAAAAAGCACTTTGGACCCTTCTCTTTTTTTGCATAGATCTGTTTAAATTAGTCTTTTACCTGTGAAACAGTATAGCGCAAATTTGGCCCAAAAGTGATGCCTAGTTTGGCCCTCCATGGAAAAACCTTTGGGCACCCCTGCCATCTGGAACTGCAGGGGGGGCCCAGAGCTTTGTCTGGTCAGAGGGTGAGGCCTTAAGAGAAATTATTTGAGTAAATTAAATGGAAAAATGACTGCATGTGCAGAAAACACTCCAAATTCTGTTTATTGGTTTGAAATAATTCCTATTTGGACACATTTTTTATTTTAATGCATTCAGGAGGCCTGTGGTTTTGGACTGCGCTTGTATCCATCTCGAACAGGGGGGGCTTCTAGGGGAAAAAGGTTGGGAACCACTGCTCTAGAGTCTTCATGTGGGATGGTCTGCCTGGTGGCTCTTTGGGTGTTATCACATGAAAGACACTGGTCAAGTTTGGTGATAGAGCATTGTTTATCAGTCACGGCTCTCTGTTATCTGAGCTGTGAGAAAAGTTCATTAGTGTTAGCACAGTTGCATCATGTCAAACCCAAGCGACAGAAATAGCAACATATTGCAAGTTGTAGGAGTTCTGCCTTACTGCACTGCTGGTACATATTCATCATGTTTGTGACAAGTGGAGTATGATGTTTTTAATTGGTACAACCTGCAGTGGCACCGGAGCTGGGTCTTTAGGGACAGCCTTATATCTGTGTGTGCAAATATGTACAGTAAATGCATTTAAATGAACGCGCCTGATGTTGTGTGTCTAAACATGCCACAATAAGTGTAATTGCAGCAGATATGGGTGCCTTGCTTTCTGGAGAGGTAGAAACGGCAAAGGATTACAGAGGCTACAAATAGTCCTGCGTGATATAGGAACTAAACAGCATAAAAATCTAAATGGAGGGGGTTTCCGGGCCAAGATTTTGAAATATATATACATTTTTTTTCCTTTTTAGTTAATTCCATTTATTCCTCCTAATTTGTGCATCCTATAATTTATTCCATTCTTTGTTGCCTTGTGGAAGTGTTAATAAATTAATGAATGCATAATCTTTATTGTCATTGCAACAAGTACAATGAAACTTGTGTATTCCAGTTGGTGTATTCCAATAAATGTTAAAAGGCAATTCATTCTTTAAAATGACACATGCAATGATTACAGTGTTGTACTTTCAGTATTACAGTATAGATATGGACATTATACAGTCCAGTGGTAGTATTAGTTGAATGTGTGCTCAAGTGACCACATACACTACTTCTGGAAAGATTATAAAAAGAAACTTTTTGGTACAATCTTGTGAAGTTAAAATAAGACAATTGGAGTTTTTTTTTTTTTTTTTTTACACAGATCTTTGCACATGGCCTGGAGCCAAAACATCACTGGGATTTCATCATCCATGCCCACGTCATGATACATGATAGAGGGAAGCAACGGAAAGGTCGACGCCCCCTTTTTGGTGAAACCGGAGGCCGCATTGAGATGAATGGGGAAACAACGACTGAGATCTTCACATTTACGTCTGAAAAATAACATTTTATGTGTTTTATTTATTTTTCTAATATAAAAGAGAAGCAAATCAAGAGATTCACAGAGAGGACAGTTAATGCGTTAATGGTTTAAACAGTTCATATTAAAGGCCGAACATGCTAACTTTAGCCCACTTACCACCACCAAGTATGGAGAGAATGAATAATGCCATGTAAAGCGTCTTTCAGTGTCCAGAAAATTGCTTCATAAAAGCAATGCATTATTATTATTATTATCATTATTACCCAATAACTAATGTGCAAGTACATTGTAACTAATGTGTAACTACACATGAGCGCGGGCTGTAATCTAAAGTGAAACGGCATTAACTGTAACTACAAGAAACAAGAGAGAGAATAAAGAATAACAATGTTGAACAAAAGTACATAATGTGCATACATCATAACTACACATGTACTTACATCTGTAATTACTTTCTATTATACTAACACATGGAACTGTGGGCTGCAATCTAAAGTGTTACAGATTTTTTTTGTAGGGAAGAGGATGATCTATTACAGTGGTGTCAAGCTCATTTGGGTTGTGGGCCAAAATTCACCTATGAGGGCGGGTCGCGGGCCGCATTGTATTGTAAAGAGGAAAATACTATTGACAATATTTTTCAATAAATTGATAACAATAATTAGCACTGTGATAATTCAGCACATTTGATTGACGTTTTAAAATTGGTCCCACAGGACTGTAGCCTAATAAATAATAATAATGGCTTACTCTTGTATTACAAGCCTGTGCCACCAGGGGGCTGTAAACACTAAAAACAACACTTTTACCAGTGACAGAATTTTTTTAGAGCTTTTATAATGGTACAGTGTCAGTGCCCTCTGCTGGACAGGTGTGGAATTCCTTCCGTTTTTTTTAGATATTGGCTGCCCCCTAGCGGCTGGAGTGAGCATTTTGGTTATTTCTTTAAACATCCATAACTCCTGACAGGAATGGGCTAGAGACTTTTTTTATTTACATGCTCAAATTTGTGCTCTATAAGTCACAGGCCAGAAGAAATCATCTTGAGTTTGACACCTGTGATCTATTAGAATGATTGTAAAAACACTTCTCTCTCATTTTTTTCTTGATGACGAAATTCCTTTCCTATTCATTTATTTCAAAGTATGCCTACAAATGGCTCTTTTGATAATAAAGGTTGCAGACCCCTGATCTAAAGCAAACTATTTTACATTTAGTTTGAACTTTCTCAGTATTCCACATTTTGCTCAGACGTACATGTGGTAACCAGTTTTTGTTTTTTTTCTGTCAAAATGATGTTGAGTGATATGTTTGTTTTTGGTTGTGCTGCCTGGCACATAGACACATGGCATGTCAAAAGAATCACCTGAAGTCATCTGTGTCTTCCCCATTGTGATACTGCAGGAGGCAACTCTATGGAATCAGATTTGAGACAAAACTATTCAAATGACTTTTAAAGGAATCTCAAATAAAAAAATAAATGATAATATATTTTTGGGGATTTCATAAGATATTATTTTCATTTCAACATAAAACAGCCAAAACTTTGAAAGTCAAAACTTTGAGAGTCAAAAGCAAAGAAACACTAACAAGGAAAAATAAGGAAAACAACAAAAAATGTCTTTTAAAACATTTAATATTATATATAATTTTTTATTGAAGTGATTTTTTTATTTATTTATTGAATAACAATTTTTATTCTTCATGTTTAGCATTCCATAGTTTTTCTATTTTTCATTGTTTATTTTTATGTTGGAATGAAAATAATATCTTATGAAATCCCCAAAAATGTATTATCATTTATTTTTTTATTTGAGATTCCTTTAAAAGTCATTTGAATAGTTTTGTCTCAAATCTGATTCCATACAACTCCATCTTCACCAGATCGAGACCATTGGGGATCATTTCTAGCTTTAGGGAGACTATGCAAAGTATACTTTTTGGAGTCTAGAGCAAGACAGCACTTTACATTCACATAGTAAGAAGGCATGATAAAAAAAAAGAAAAAAAAAAGTAAAAGACCGATTTAGAAATTTCCAGAATCAGTGACTTGACCAGAAACTTACCATTTATGTTAGTTAAGATGATTTTTTCTTCTTCACAATCCTTTTCGAGCTGTTTCTGTGTAGCTGGATACTTATGTACCTGGTTATGTCTTACTTCATTCATAGTAAATTCAGAAATATATATTACCCCAACACAGGGGTCGTCTACAAATTATTTACTAAATGTGTGAAGTAGCTGAACTGATACATCTGTAGTAGCCTGTATTTGAAATGTATTCGTAGTTTAAAGATAAAGAGAATAAAATAGCAATTAATGTGTACAAACGCTACAACCACTGCCACAATTTGTACAACTAAACGCCAATTATTCCTTGCAACTGTATTTTCCAAGCTCCATAGACCTAAAATTGTCAGAACTGATTACTGGGGTTTGCAGCTTTGCAAGTGGCACTCTCTAATTAAGACCTAAATTCGGATCCCATTCAGAGCCAAGCTTCTCTTCACACAATTAATTGTCACAAAGTGTTGGGAGCCAGCGTTGAGGTTCTACCAGGGCTGTCTCAGAGTCTTCACACGGTGCACTTGCCGGGGCCATTTGAAAGCGCCTGACGTCCGCGGAGGAGATGAGAGTGGCTGGATCGCCCGGAGGCATCGTTCTCGCGCTGCCTGCCTCTCATTCTCGCTCCTATATATGGTCTTGTGTGTGTTTGATGGTAAATAGCAGAACAAAAGGCAGAGAGGAGCAACAGAGGGGCTTCAGAAGCTCGACTTCAGACCGCGCCGGCTGAAATGTCTGCCGCTTTTCGCTTGCTTTATGACAAGGAGAAGGCTTTATGGTGATCACACAGACTTACGCGCGTAAGGCCTTGTTCTGTCCTCAGTAGTCATATGATTGGAGCGGTTTCTTTCCCATCGGCTCAAATACTGTAGCTCGTCTGATCGCAAATGCATGAAAGTACATTCAAAACTTTGAAGGTCATTTTGTTTGCACAGCGCATGGAAATAAATGTATACATTGATTTTGTTCAGTTCGACTAAACATCCATTCAGTCCAAAGATAAGGAAGGATATGGAAGTGCTTCATGTGCTATTCAATTGATTTCCAGCTTTGAGAGGTAAGGAAAGGTTTTCAGGTACTGGGTCTTATATTCATCCATGAACTACATTTGGAATGAAAATACACAAGGATATCATACATTAAATAATATAGTATAGATCCCGAATATTTGTTTTGTGTTTGTGTAATGAGTTCCACAGTATTCATATTGTCGGAGCCATTATGACAAATTGTGATATGGTGATAAGTTGCTGCCGTCATACACATCTTCTCCTCCAGTCGGGAATTCATCATTAGGCTAAAATCGCCCCCTAATGTCAGCCATCGTTAAACAATCAGAGCTTGTTAAGCCCCTTGTTTGTTAATTGGGCACTTGCTTGTTAGCTGGGGGTGAGATAATAGACATGGACCTTGGTGTGTGCGCAACATTTTGGGGAATGTCTGGCGGCCTCGTTTCACTGTTTTAAATTTCAGGCTCTGTTTGTCACTAATTGGTTTGTTTGACTTGTAGCTCTGGTAAATTCTGACTCTCGGGACATGCTTCTTTGTTCTTCGTTTTCTTACCAAAATTGCCAAATGTCTTAAATTTGCTTTTGGGGATATTGAACACGTCTGGGTAACTAATAACACGGACTGTTATTGCAGGTGATAATGTTCTGTACTATGATCATCTCTACCTTATATCCACCTTATGCTGCGTGCCAGACTTATCAAGGGATCAGCATCAGCGCATAAAGGGCCCTTCAAAAAGCCTGTGATGTAATTGGTTTATTATTAGTCATATCCAGCAGTGGTTTCCAACCTGGGGGGTGCCTGGAATAGCTGCTCCGCTTTCGCCTACCACTAAAAACATTTACAATAAGCCAGGTTGAGAGAGAGTGTGAGACAATGGCTGGGAATTAGCTAATGGCTAGAATCCGGAGTCCCATTCATTAACATGCACTGTCCCGAACAAATAAACAAAACAAACAAAATTAGGAAGAAGAATGTGCAGAAAACACTCCAGATTCAGTTTATTTGTTCGTAAGAAATACTCATTTGTCATTCTTTTTAAGTTTTGATGCATTTGGGCAGTGGTTTTGGACTGGGGGGCCTGGCCTGATCCGGCGTCACTGATATAGAGAGTAAAGTGGGCCCATCCAGTCAGTTTGTACTTGGCATACAGACTATTGCTTGCTATTATAACTTTTCCGTCTTTGGTTCATCAAACCAAGGAATAATTCCTTTGTGTATTAAAACGTGAAATTCTGTCCTTTCTACATGCCACTTTTGATAGATCATGTAGTTGTATACATACAGTATAGTTTAGGAAATGTCCTTACCCAGTAATCTGCCATTCCCAAATGGTCTCTCAAATCCTTGATCTTGCCCATGCCTTTGTGAACATACTTCTTCTCCCTTATACAATACTCTATATCCCACCTACCAATAGCTATTATGCTGAGGAGATAATCTGTTTCATGCCCTACACCTGTCAGTGGTCATAATATTATGCCTGATCGTTGTACAATGTATTGCCCTCATTTGATATGCTAGGCATAATCTCCGGCTTTGCCGATTCCATAGACAGCTGCATCCCATGCCAACTTTTGATTTCTCATTGTTCTGGGCTTTGAATTGTCCTGATGAATCTATCACAACACAGCAGCGGCAGGCTTTACCTATTATGCAAACAGCTCATGCATTTGGACATTCACATCCACAATGTTTCTAAACCCACATAAACTACCAACCTCCACACCTCTTGACATCTTTAGCATGTTCGCTCTTTCTACTCCAGCCTACGTTTCCCATAATTCCTAAATCCTAAAACAAGGAAGCTTACTGTGGAGAGGTGTTGTTAAAAGGGAAAGACGGTGGAAATCTTTGTCAATGGAGGCATCAAACCTTAGCAGCATCAATTTGATCAGCATGACTTAATATGCCACGCAAGCAAAGCAGAGAGGAGGTGTGCTTTTAAGTATGGCCTTGCTGTTTCTAATCATCCCATTATAAACCACTGGATGAACAAGCCGCCCCTGTTTTAGATGAATGCCTGAATAGTGCACAGAGTTGTTTTGATGTTGTATCAGGTAATTCATGGGCTCAAAGCTGGCCATAGAGCAGTGCCAAGTGATACATAACACGGATTTATTCAATGATGTCTGCTCACTCAGTAAAGCCCTTTTCTCTCTCGGTGGATTTATTTTTCTGAGAGGCTCTTAGAGAGAAATTGTCATGTTTTTATGTCAAAGGCGCGCTTTTATCTGTTTGTTTTTTTCCAGGCCGCTTAAAGTTGTTTATAGTGCCGCGAGGGCTGCACTGCAAGTGTTTATGAGAGCAACACCTAAATATGATGCAACGCTGAGGTAGGAATTGACATCTAAGTATTTGGGGGGAGAGAGGAGAAAATGTGAGATGACCTACTTATCGTTGAGGAACAAAAAGCTGCTGTATTGATTCTCAGCCAAAGCAATAGTGTTACAATATGTGGAAAATTCCTAGATCCAGAATAACATCCAGAACCAAAAACAGGGTGTATTTATTGGTTATGGTTACAGTGATTTTGAGTAATATACTGTGATGGTATGTATTGAACTAAATATTAGATATTACAGTGGAAATAAGATGGCACTGTAATGTAAATATGGAAAGGACTTTTGGGATATTACTAGCTGATTGGTTTAAGCACACATTTTAGCTGATCACAGGCGATCAAAATATTTAGTTTATATATTATAGTGTACTATGTTAACCTGTTAAACCCCACAGGACCCAAAATGGGCACTAAAATCTCTCATTCTTCTCTCTCTCTCCTTCCCCTCTCTCTCTGTCTCTCTCTTTCCTTCTCTCTTTCCCCTCTCTCTCTCCCTCTTTCCTTCTTCTCTCTCTCTCTCTCTCTGTCTCTTTCCTTCCCCTCTCTCTGTCTCTCTCCCTCTTTACCTCTCTCTCTTTCCTTCCCCAGGGTCCAAATTTGGCACGCTGGGGTTTAAGAGGTTAAGTGTTATTTCCCAACCTGGTTCATCTGTACTCA
>OMNZ01004096.1:22599-37200 GCA_900303255.1 Lesueurigobius sanzi | reverse complement strand
AAAACCCAATCGTTGTCCTGCAGACACCGTTTCGCCTCCTTCTAAACACTTGAGTGAGAGTCTTCATCGGCGAATCTGAGGAGGGGGCTCAGTGGGCAGGGCTCCACACACTAACACAGTCCTGCCCTAAAAATAGATAATAAATAGTAAATTAATTTCAAAAATTGCCCCAGTTTGAGCAGAGCAGCAACATTTATTCTTAATAGAAATATTTTTAAATATCGGAATAAAACAATTAGCTCTAACAGTAGCCCAGTTCTTAATGTTTGGCAGTGAGGAGATACAAATCTTTCATGTAAATCACCAGAATACAAGATATTGCACACATAATTTTAAATGTTCTCCAGACTTGACCCTCAGATTTTTGATGAAAAAATATTGAACATAAATAAATGACATAAGGCCAGGCATAAAATTGGAGTTTCTTATGATTAAATATAATGTGATGCTGACTGTGGGATGGCGTTTGGACAAATGCACAAATGAACGGTGTATTTTGTGGCTCTCCTTTTTTTTTTTTTTTTTTTGCTGATCCGAAAAATGATCCGATCTGTGACTCCGATCCGAGGAACGATCCGAACTGTGAGTTTTTTGATCCGTTGCACCCCTAATGATCCACGTGTCCCCTCTGCAGGTCCCCTCCTCGACGCCATCGCTCGTCCTCACTCTCTCCGCTGAGACAGAAGGATCGACGCGACGACGACCGCAAAGAGGCCAAGGACAAACAGCCCAAGCCCATCCAGATCTCCGGTACGGTCACAGGGGGTTTTACATCTCACGGTGTTCTCTTGACGGAGCAGAGAATAGACCATATCCTTCATCAGCAGCCAATTTGTGACTAATTTAGCTTCAGTTGGATGAATAGAAGAATTTACAAACTATAGAAATCCTCCGTGCCTTAAAATGTGTGTATTGCGCCCTAAGTTGAGCCTTATCAAACGCATAGTCGGGCCATTTGTTGATAATGAATTCTCATATTTTGACAGCGGAGGACATGGAGGGCAAGACCGAAGAGGAAATTGAGATGATGAAACTGATGGGCTTTGGCTCATTTGATACCACAAAGGTAAGAAAGCATCACTTCCACCAGGGGGAGCATAGCATTTCTCAACACTTCATCCAATTCTTCAACTCTAACTTAATTTGAGGGATTTTAAACCGTTTTGCACCATTGAGCTCTAATTAATTTTGTAATTGGTGGCAATTTTGACAACATATTTCCATATAGTCAAGGAACTTTTTTTAGTTACTAATAATAATAATAAAAAATGTAACTTTGGTCGCCTTGATCTGAAAAGGTCACATGCCACATTGTTCCTTATGTTTTTTAATTACATAAGCCTCTTTCAGTCTGCAAGCGTAGGTGTTTTTTGTCAATTCTTTTCATTTTGTTTTTATTAGTCAACAAAAAGTCTAGACATTTTAGTCATAGTTTTCTGACTAAAATTATGACAAAATTTGTATTATTTTGGAAATGAAAGCTTCTGTGAGTAAAAGTTATGTGGATTCACAAATGTGCTACATTATTCTTATGGCTGAAAGTCCTTTCTACTGGCCAACATCATGCACATGGTTTTCAATATTATCACCACTTTTAGACACCGTCTTTGAGTCTCTAGAAAAGCGCTATACAAATAAAGTATGTATATTGTTTTTATTACCTTTTTATGGGAAAATAATTAGACTTTAGTTCATATGTGCGGACAGAGAAAACATTAAACTTTGTGACAGTTTTTGTTTCATGTGGATTGGCCCAGGAATTACAGAGAAATTGGCAGTAAACTGTAGCAACCCATTGTTGCAACATAAGTTCTGCTGGCCGCTCTTTACAATGTTGAGATGGGACCTATTGCCTGGTGTACAATGGTGTCGACCACTGTCTGTTGAATTATTGTGAATTACTAAAACTTGATGTTTGTTAGGATGGAAGATGTTGCTGTCAAGAAGAAATGTCCAGTTAAAAATCTGTATTATGATAAATGATTCAAAGGGAAAACAACAAAAAATTGGTGGAAATGACTAAATCTTTCCAATTAGATTTTTCTTGAATGAAGGCGTGTGGTAATTTCAGTGTGACCTACCACATTATCTGTGTGATCAGCAGATTGTTACCGATAAATAAGAACATGCGTCTGACATAACCAAGCCTCTATATTTAGTTTGTCCAATATGTAAAGCACATTATCTTTGGAGGTTTTGCTCTTTTTTTTTTCCTTTTTCTTTCTGAGGAGTATATAAAGCTATGTTCCAAGTTAAAAGGTGAACTGGATTTTATGCCATAGCTTCTGGAAGCTTACACAATGTTTATTTTAAAATATTGTGCTGTTGTGTGTGCTTTCCGCAGGGTAAGAAGACAGCGGGTGGATCGGTAAATGCTTATGCTGTGAACGTCACCATGAAGCGAAAGTACAGGTGGGTAAAGACACCAGATGCACATATGAGGACTTTAATGTTGAAAATTCTGCCCTAAGTTGTTTTATTATACTCTCATCAATATCTTAACGGTGCATTGTGTAACCTTTTATGTGGAAAAGCGTGATATTAGTGCCTATGTGACCTTTCAGTGGCTCAGTGGCTGCATGGGTGCAACATGGTACCTTTTACTTTCCATCACAAAAGTACCATAATGCATCTTTAAGACACACAGGCCACATAGGAACTTGCGAGGCGGTTTGGATCAACAGCAGGGAATTGTCAAATACTGTAAATACAGTTTACAATTGACCTAAACAAATGATCTCAAAACAGTTTGGTGACAGATTAGTGGTGCTTTTTGGTTTCCAGAAACGATCTAAGATAAGGGCATGATTAAAAAGTTAAACTGGCTGCATGTGCCACCAGGCCTTGTATTTTGAGCCTTTTTTCCCTCACAAATGACAGGCTTGTGCTCTAGTCCTGGTTTAGACTTGCTTAATGATTAGACGGTTATTTTTTCTCAATTAGACCAGAGGTTTAGTCAAAGTTTTGTCCAAATATAGAGATGCATACATACTCAATGTTTTTTATTGCATAACATCGCGATTTTCACTCCTTTTAGTACAGACTTTACTTGTGCGTTGTGCGTTCTCTGTTCTGACGTGACGATTAAGCCGTGACGAAATGCTAAATTGCTGTGGAAAAACATAAACTTGGCCAGTCATCTCCCACTCAGGGCACTTCATGCATCAAGTTGTGTTATTGCAGCCAATCACCTCTGCAGGTGTTTCTATGCAGACTTCCTCACGCTCCCATTGGCCCTTGGTGATGTAATCTGCAAGTGTTGCGAGGGTAACAGTGATGTAATGTTTTCTTATATTTATTTTTTGCAGGCAGTACATGAACAGGAAAGGAGGATTCAACAGACCGCTGGACTTCATCGCATGAGACTTTATCATCCATTTGAGTTGCCGGACAAATGTACCGATGTTCTCCCTCACATGTGTGGATTTTGTGCTATTTTATGTTATATTTTATGCTTTGTGTTTGATGCATTAGGTTTTTATTAAACTTGTGACAGCTATAAAGACTTATGTTTGCAATAAACTACTGTCTTACCACTACACCGTTAAGGACGTGTTGCAGAAGCATTGTCAAATATGTTCATATAAACCTGTTTCATTATGGGAAATAGAGATTTTTCTTTATTCTACTTTGCTGCACCATTCTGTTTAATTGATCATTACCCATGAAATGCATTAAACGGCTATAATCTAGTTGTATCCATTCAACAAGTAACACTTGTGATTTGCGATTACCAGCCCACGTACATCAACTTAATTACAAATAAAAAACTAAATATACTCGTTTATGCAATGGCTTTCAAATCATGTAGGAATTTTGTTGATGAAAATACTTAAAACACTCAATGATGGAAAAGTGTCATGTTTCCTACGGCTCGCTGTGTGGCACGCATGCGTTGACAATGTTTCCCAGATTGGGGAGGCCATTCTCCAATAAAAATCAAGCATGTGATTTTGGCCAATCCCTGAACTGAACAAACAACAGGTCTGCAGCCAATCGCTGCGATCCACCGCGAAGCAGCATGGCCATGTGGGCGTGTCAGCTGTCACGAGCGGGCGTTGTCACCTGAGCTCGTGGACATGGCGACCAATGGCTGTGGAAGTCACGAACAAGATAACCAATCACCGCGTGCGACTATCTGGTACTGAAAGCGGACGCCATTTTGGATCCACGCAGCACCGATTATTTTCCACATACAACATTAACGTTAAGATTATTGTATTGTCAAAGCACTTTTACGAAATGATCAAACGCAGATTTGTTTGCTATAAAATATTGTCTCAATAGGCGCGTTGTATGTCAAGAAACACCTTATGAGGAACTACTCGATAACCTTATTTTGCATCCTTGCCCCAGCTCGCTACTACGGAGTGTTATAACTCCTCTTTATCCATTTGCGCTTTCATAAAAATGGAAAACTCTCGTGCGCTACCACAAAACACCCCACCTGTGTTATATGTGATCTTATGTGTGGATCCACGTGGCTATTTTAAGGATTATTCGACTTAGCGAGTTAATTTTTCATTTGTATTCAGAACCAAAATGGCGGCTCAAGAGCTCCAGTTGCAGCAAGGACCCGCCCTCCTGAGAAGATTGACGCGAGGAACAGGCAATGAGAGCACGAGTAGTTATGTCCAGTATCCAATCATGTGCTCGCAGCCAGGAGCTTTGTGGTACAGTAGTTAGCTGTCGTTCAGATCAACAAGCCACAATTTGGAAGCAGTTTGGTAAACACTTGCTGTTCCTCACTTCTCCTTCTTTTTTCCGCTTTTTCACTTCAGGCAAGTCTCTGTAAACCGAAAAAGACAGCGTTACTACTTCACCCGGTTGATCTTTTTTGATAAACAACCAGGCTTTTGACATTTTGATCACTGTTCATCCGAGCTAACCTAACCAAATTTTTACTTTTTTTCGTACCGTTTTAATCGTATGACAAGAAACGACCATCTTTTATACATTTTTCTCCAAGTCCTACCAAAAACAGCCACCAAACGATAAATATTTTTTGTGTCAGCCTTTGCAAAGGGGAATTTGTGTCTACCTTGCCTGAAGCTTGACACCAAACCCTATTTTATCACGTCACTGTAAAGAGTCTGTGACGCTGTTCAGGCATTTAACTTTTAAATAGTCCACTTTTTGCGTCGCAGGAGCAGCTTTTCTTGCCTTAAAAGAACCCCCAAAAAGCAGCCTCCTGAGTGAAGCAAGAGGGAAGCCAGTGCAGGACCTACAGCAGCTTGTGTGCACAGCCACGGGATCCCCTCCTCGGATTGTTTCATTATAATCAGTGTTATTGTTGAAAATGGCGGCGGTCGAAATGCTGCAGATGTTGATTGAAGCCGCCGAGTTCCTTGACCGCAGGGAAAGAGGTAAATTATACATTGTTTCCTTTACATTTTGAGGTAATTTGGGGAAAGAGAGACATTTTTGTCCAAGAGGCACACAGCCCACAATGAACATCACCTCGGTTTATGTATTTCTTGTTCATATTTATTACATTGTTATTAAAACGTATAGTCCTGTGTTCAAGATTTCTCTGTTGCAAGCTGGTATACATATTCGTGATCTTTCAATAATGCATGTTGCAATTTCCCTTCCATTGCATTTGAAAATGTTTAATTAAATTTCTCTTCTATAGTGCATTACATTGTGGTTGCCCATCTCTTCAATTAGCAAACCACTCTTGATATCAATCAATGCCTTGTAATTGCAGCACAGCCTTTCTTACTGTGTCATGACACCTTCAGTTCAAAGGCTATGCGATTTGCATATTTCCTTCCCAGTTTTTCCCTTTCATTTGATGTGGTGTGCATCAAAAAATAGCAGGAAAGGCAGCACAGTACAGCAGTGCTGCACATTGCACCCTCCTCTCACTATGTGCAAATACCTCTAAACAACAACACAAACCAACAATGCGTTCATTGGAATATATTTCTAAGACATAATCCTAATGCGTGAGGGGTAGATGCAATCAGACGTGCACAGATACATTGTTTTCATGGGAGCCCCTCCTTTCCCCTCTGTTGTGGTTCGCTAGCGGGTTTATTTCAGTTCAAGATGACATCATTGTCCAGGCAGAGGGGAGAACTACAGCAAAACGTATAGCAACCGGTTTGAACACTGCCCCAGTTACATCTGTACATGAAAAATAAAAGATTCACTCATTGTCGCCACTAATTTCCTTGTTCCTGCTTGATCTCGTGGGTTATTACTATGCAGCATTGCCTGATATGCCCAACATGTGACCACTGTGTGTTGTTTATCTGCCTGCAGAAGCTGAGCATGGCTATGCCTCCATGCCACCCTTCATCAGCAGTCAAGAGAGGGAGAGCTTGAAGCGAAAAAGCAAAAGCAAGAAAAACACGAGTAGCAGGTACATTTTTTTTAAAGCCGCTGTGAAAACGTCCATTCTTCAGTGATTGAAGCTTCCTTTTATGCTTTGTGCCTCAAATAAGCACCAGGTTGGGTTTCAATTACTCATATTTTGCCAAAAGAACTGGGCTGTAGCTGACACACCTTTCAACCCAATGATTTTACCAAAAACGATGAGATTTTCTGCATTGATATAGATCAGTACTATATGCAACATAATTTAACATCTTGCCAGACCACATATAGACGTGCAGATGAACACTGTGGGTGTTTGTAGGGCTCAGCTGTGCAATTAATGTCAATCGAACAATTTTTATAAATTTCTTTCCATGACCCTCTGTAACAGCGTGGATCTTTTAATCAACAAGTCTACAGTTTGGAGTTTTGTTGAAAAATGGGAAATTACTTTTGTGGTAAATGGTACTGGGTATTCATTTGTTGTTTAAGCTGAGGTTTATGTTGAAACCATGATGGGGCAGCTGTTTTTTTTTAGCAGATTTTAATGTAAAAAATTAAGCTGAATAAACTTTCTGCACTATATCTAAGCAGCGATACAAATAAAACTCAATAAACAATTTGCACACTATGGTTTATATGATATTCTTTTGGTTCAGCTTTCTTTATTAGTACCTATAGGTAAATTAGATGGCAGTGAAAGAAAGATAGGCATCTCAGACAAACACACCTTCAACAACTACAGACTCCATGGCGGTGAGACCTGTTACTGAGAAGAACAACTGCTGCTGGGACAAAACTGTCCCTGTATCTCTCGGTTCTCCATTTTGGAACTACCAGTCCCAAAGGCAGATACTGGACGAAGTAGTTCAAGGGGTGCAAAGCATCCTGTATGATGCTGGTGCTCAGTCTCTGCAGCTGATTGGTGTAGAGCAGGGATCTCCAACCAGTAGCTCGGGAGCTACCGGTAGCTCGCCAATAAAGAGAAACTCAAGTAATTTTGTTAAGTAGTGCTGAAATAACATCTTGGGTTAGAGGTGAATTCCACATGAGTCGCATAATTACACGCGTTTATTCAAAGCATAAGTAGCTCGTTGCCTTTTTTGTTACGTAAAAGTAGCTCACGGCATAAAAAAGGTTGGAGACCCCTGGTGTAGAGCGACTCCTAGCTCACCTGTGGCTGTCCAATCAGCTTGCCAGCCCACTTCACCGTCTGGTTGAGGGCATTTTTATTTTTCCAAATTCACGACGATAAGCCTAATAGATTTTTCATGCATTGGTCAATTTTGAGATTTTTGCCTAGTTTTGTCCTCTTGGTTTTAATGTCAAATTAAGACATACACCAAACTCACCCTTTACAATCCATTTTGCTGAGTCGCATTTCAGATTTACCTGGAAGTTGCGGTCGGATACGTGTGTTTCCCACGCGTATCCATTCACAAATATTAACATATGGTATCCACATGATCCACGACAATAAGACGCTGTAATCCACATGCAGTAAATTACTTCCTGGGTATGATTTTGTCATAAAAAATATAGGCAATTTTGGCCCTTTTTTATTTGAAAACATAAAATGACATGCAATACATTTTCTCCTCATACCAGTAAATATCAACGTTTTCTACATTCACCTGCAGCGTCAAGTTTTAAGTTGAAGTGTTGTTTCCTTAAATGATGTCACACTGCATTATTTACTTACAACATAATAAAAATGGAACTGTACAGAACAAGAAAATCCAAACGCACTTGCCACATGCCAAGACCTCATGATATTGATTTAACGTCGCGTGGCCCAGCCCCCTCTGTCTCTGTATAAGGCAGGCGTCTGACACGGTGCGGGTGGTCATGTGACCGCGCCGAAGCAGAAACCGTAAAAGGGAGCGAGTCGATCAAGGTGACGGCCTCAGACCCCCCTTGTGTTTTAAATTGAATGGAACATACCGTGTTATCTTTAATTTATTGAAGAATAAATAGTAGAAAAGTATAATAGAAAAATACCTCAAGTTAAAATAAAGTCTAAAATTGCAGCTGTCCCTGGGTGGCACCTGAAGAAGCTCCACCATAAGAACGAGCAAAAGCCAAATAACAAAACCGAAACATACAGTATATATACTTTGGATATATTGAGTTTGTGGCTCAGGGCGAACCGCAGCAGTAGTGTCTGATGTAACACTTCTTAAACTGTGTCTCTTGGTGCAAAGTGATGAGACGGCAGCAAAGTTCAGGATTAATTGGAACATTATGTTTCTCTAAATCGATGGTGTAGCAGCAGAACCGTGCAGGTTTTGATTAGAAGCACTGTAATGATTGTATCAAAGTCATAAAAATGTTAACAAAAGCCACTCTAGCCATCACTATCACCACCACAACCTATGCCAGGCCCAAATCCTCTGGCCCCTCAGATGGTTTGAGAAATATGACTCCATTACAATATGACCAAAATACCAATTGCGTTGAAATTTTCCAAGGGAAAGACTCCCAGACCCCCCAGTTAGTAAATATGACAACTAATATTTCCATTTGTACAAAACAATGATTAAAATGGGTCAAAATGGGCAAGCTCGACCCCCTGGCTAGTAAGAAGGTTGGCCCTCGAAACAGTGAATTTGCCAACTCCAGCCCACTGACACATGCGGTTTATAAGTTCCATGCATTTTTGTTTAAGGCTTATAGCAGTTTATGACAAAGTTTTGAAAGACTTCTGCGATATTCAGTGGCTTCTTGTAATACGGATATTGCACCAGCTAAAAGTGCGACACAATATATACAGTATTGTGTATATTGTTGTATATTGTATATTGTGCAGCCCTAATCCCTATCTACTAAACACTATTAAATGGATCTATGTCAATAACCACTGTTGGATTGGATCACTGTGCTAGCCCTGACCCAACAAAACAATATACTATATATATATTAAAATACCATTACGTGCCAGGACATGTATGTAAATTGTCTGCAGTTCTCTCCTACTGTAGAGGGCGTGTACTTGTCGAGCCGCTCATGTGTTTTAAAGAGGTGTGAACTGGCTGTGAGCCTGCTCTGGAGATTAGTCACCCAGGATGTATAGTACATTTAAGGTGAACCTGCCTAAATATAGCTTATATATAGGTCTGCAAGCTCTGTCGCCTCATCCGACCCCATGTACAGCACCCACCGTCCTTGTGTGCAGATATCACACACTTTATATCACACACTTTACGTAGATATGATATGGACAGGGCATCATGGTGCATGTCTCTTCAGGACATACTTGACATTGATCACAGCTTGTCCCTAAAGAGCTGTGGTCTTTAGGGACAAGAGATCACAGTGTACAGTATGTGGCACTTTACACTGACTCTTTATACTGGCTCTTTATGTGGCTCTTTGGCCATTTAGACGATCTTTCTGTCTCTGTGGTGTAGAGTTTAGGTCTGGTTTGGTCCTAGTTTAGGCTTCACAGTAACAAGGTCCCAGGTTCGATCCCTTTCTGTGTGGAGTTTGCATGTTCTCTGCGTAGGTTTTCTCTGGGTGCTCCAGTTTTCCCTACCACTAAAAACATGTACAATAGGTCAGAATGAATGTGAGTGAGAGTGAATGGTTGATGGTTTAGGGGCCGATGGCGCAGAATGGCAGCCCTCGCGTCTGTCACCACTGAGTATGGAGTGAATGATAATGTCTGCAGTGTAGCACTTTGAGAAACTTGGTAATCAGGCTTGAAAATTGTAATACAAGTGTAAGCCATTAAGTCTAAGATTAAAAAGAAACTAAACAGGTCTACGCCAAGACTTAAAAGGGACTGAATCAGATCTAAACCAGGACTAAAAAGTAATAGACCAGGACTAACTTTGTAATAACACTAACCTGGGACTAACCCAGTAATAAACCAGACTAAACCTGGACTAAACCCACGTCCAAACCAATACCAGTCCAGGTCTAATCTAGACTAGGACTAAACATTAAATTAGCTGCCTTTAGCTGATTATTATGAAGTAATTGTAGCTTTATAAGCCGGAAATGTAACGGCACTGTGCAGTTGTGTGGGTGGTTGTTGCGGACAGTTTAATTGTGTGGCTTTGCTAAAAAGAAAGGAAAGACGCGTCTCAGACAATGACGTGGCCATTTGTTTCAATGAAGCCGGATCAACTGGTATCGTTTATCTACTGGTCAGCAGGTTGTTCTGGATGTCTCCCTCGCCCACGATTGTTATTCTGAAACCTGCTCGGGCCAAACGATAGATCATAGAACAGAGATGGGAGTAACACCGGTGCATTTTTAAGGAACTGCAGTTATAGTTGTTTATTTTAAATGAGGGCGCTATGGCTGCTATGGGGTTGGAGTATCTAACGATTCCTGATGCCAACCGATAGTGTTGGATTTGAACAAAAGTAGGTTTGTAGATGACATTTATTTATGTAAATAAACTGGTTTGTAGTGAATGAAAAAGTGACTGGTCCTTGTTATATTAATTAAGGCATTTCCAGTAAACGTGCAACAATCACACTTTCTGCCTCTATAGGTTATCATGGCAATAAACAATATTTCATCACAATTAATCCGCTCAAATCAAATGCTAACCACACAATCAGCCAGTATGCTTCCATTGTTTTCAACGTTGCTAACCGCCATATTGATTTATGACGTCACATCAGAACACCTCATATAGAAACCATAAAGCGTGGCGATCGAAAGTATTATTGCAGAGTTAAAAACCAGAAACCATTACTCAAATAAAGTCTGATCTAATTGGTTTAATAAAATTGTCTCCATACTTTATCCGAACACAAAACATAGGTTTTCTTCATTATGTAAATGTCAGGCATCACGTCTAACCAAGTTTCTTTATTTAGCTTCTGTTTTACTTTGGTTGAGTTTTGAATCTCAAACAAGTGAAATTTGAAAATATTACAGATTTCTTTCAGTAATAACAGGAAAAACAAAAACAACACAAGATATCCAAAATCCTCTTTGAAAAAAATCTCAGTATCGAGCAGCCAATCCACAAATAAACCCATGAATGTATAGTATATTTAGGTATGATGTATTAATGAATGCAATTCACACAATAGCACAATTAGAGTCCATTTGCACATTTTTTGGCTCAGTTGAGGACTTTCATGAACCATATGTATTTAAGAACATGTTTGTGGTCAGCAGGTTTAGTTTTTTTTTTTTTTGCTCAGAACATTTTATCACTTAAACAATTTAATTAACATCCACTTGAACACTTTGATATGTTACAGCTGTCTCCTGTTGTTGATCTTTCAGGTGTCACCATTTGCCAAAGGCACATTTCTCACACATCACTTTGAACGCTTTTGAAGCCACCTGCTATAATTTGACCCACTACTTTCTTACCTGAAGGGGACACACTGCAGGCAAAACTCAATTCTTTTCAATTTTCAGGTTTTGGTCCAGTCCCTTAACATACTTTAACCTGCAAAGTTGAAACAAATAAATTACCTATTCTTTACTATATTGCACTGAAAGTTTCTCCATAGAACTATTCACCTTACTCTGCCCCGCCCACTATTGTTGTGAAAGCATTTCCTGTTTGTATTAGCACTTCCTGTGAGCTGGGATTTCCATTGTTGTCAATGTATAAGAGAGTGAATAAAATAAAATGGGAATGAACAAAAACTCACAAAAAAACTCAAAGGAAATATGTTTGTGTGGCTCAGGTTTAGTTTCAGTGGAAGGACGACATGAGAAAAGTCACCTCAAATAACTCATTAGAGATATAATCACTTACTTTTTGTTGTCACTCTAATTGGCTAATTGTCTATGAAGAACTGTTTCACCAATAACAAAACTCCAAGCCAATATCAGCTCAAGTCAGACCTGCATATTGACCAGAAACACAAAATGGCGGCCCCCATTGCAACTTCCTGAATAAGATGAATATGGGAAATTGTAACTTCAATGACCATTTTCTCAAAAGGCATTTTCTCACATTGTCGCGATAACATCTCCACTTTAGCATCTCCACCTAGCCTGCAAAACTTTAACTTTTACAGATTTATTCACTAATAACTAGATATCCAAAATACCCTCTGAACAAACCTTTGTAACTAAAATGTCAATGAAATAAACCCATACATTTAAATAAGGCTTTATCCATTATTTAGATTTTGTTTCTGAAAGTAGGCAATTTTAGCACATTGATGTCAGTAATCTGCAGCAAAACTTACAAATTGATATCACTCAATTACGTTTTTTTCTCTATTCATCTGCAGCGTCTCGCCCTAAGTGCCATAACGAACAGCACAGTTTGTCTTGTCAGTATTGTCTGTTCACTTCACTATCAGTGAACTAGTCTATGCCCCAGCACACACTGCCTTATCTGCACGGCCCATATGACAATATACATTAGTGCTATATGAGTTTCTTAGGCTGAAGACTTGTTTGAATAAAGGGGCATTGGGGCACTGTCTATCCTGAAACCTGATCTGGTTCAGGAAATAAATGTTCCTTTCATTTTTTTCCATTCAAGAGTCCTTGATAAAGCAACACTGTTTCAATTGGAATATTTATCTGAAACATTATAAAAGAAAATGCAGGATTCTTACATAAAAATAATCCAATTTGTAATCGAGATCAGTGGTTTCGCTAGGGATAATTGTTCTCAGTCATTTTGACAGACAGGGTTGTGAAAAATCTGTCGTGAGCTTTTTTTTATCCTTCATTAATTCATTTCTCATTATATACCTAATATTATATTTGTAAGAAAACACATGGAATGGATGGAAATCTAAATATCATTTCTGAACAGAATCATGGAACATGAATTTGGAAACTACATTGTGTTAAAACTTGTGTGTAAAACTCTCAAAAGATGACGATGGCTTGATTTTCAATCTTTCAAAATGAAGGACTGCCTTCAAAATTTTCTGTCAGAACTCAAAATATTCTGTCATTGACAGAGAATTTTCAGTTAATGTAACCTCTGATGGAGATTGTGATTTTTTCCTTAGTATGACGAACATTGTGACATGGAACATGGGGAGAACTGCAGCTAAACCTGGAAAGATAATCAAATACCTCACTTGGCTTATTGACCTCCGTCATACTGTTTAAACATTTCATCTTTCCTTCAAAAAAAAAATCTTTCCTTTTCCTTCCTTTGGTAGAAAATGGTTATAAATGTACTTCCAGAACTAGATCAGGTTTTGCCGTGAGTGGGATCAACTCTGATCAGTGCAAGAAAGTGCTTTGAATTTTGGTATGGGAGCGAGGGTGGCTCAGATGGTTGAACACATAATCGGATGGTCGGGGTATTATTGGAATATTATTGGTAATAGTTTATAGGGCTTCACAATGTATCGCAAAAAATATTGTATCTCTGTGATGCAATATCTGTATTGCAAGAAGCCACAACCACAAAATGACTAAATTGCTCCATCTGATTGAGATGGAACACATTTTTGCTAACTCTAAAACAAAAAATGGTTTTAGATATAGAATTGTATTTGTCACTCAGATGCACACACAGAATTAAATTTTGTTTAATTTTTCTCACAAATATCTAAATTGTAGTGAAAAGTTTAGAAACACCTTTTTTATCTTTCATTTTAAGACTATTTACATTTTAGATTCTCACAGAAGGCATTCATTTATACATGAACACACGTGGAATTATGTTTTAAACAAAGAAGGTTGAAATAAATTCCCGCTTTTTTCTTTGATCACTGCTTTTCACGATGTAGTCACAGAAATGGTTTTCATATCAGACTGTTCAAACCCATTTCAGGACCTAATGAAGCTCATTGAGAAAATGGCAAAAGGAAAAAAAGAGCCAAAATGACTAGTTTAATGCCTTCAATGAGAATCATACAATGTAAATAGTCTTGAAAAAAGTGACCCCCAACTTTTGAGCGGTAGTGTATGAGATACATTGGAAGACAGTCTGGGATTGCACCGTTGGCTGGCTCAAACTCTGTTGAGAACGCTATCAGACCAATCATAGCCTGGGAGGAGGGAGTTAGCGATGCGCCACTGTCAGAGCCAGAATTGGTCAACAAACTAGTCAAGATGGCGGCCGCAACAGAGCGAGGTTTTAGCACGGCCTTATCGTCTGTTTTGAACCAGCTGAACTTGTCTTTAAAACCACTACAACTGGCTGCTCTGAAGGTTTTTCTTATAAAAAAAGGATGTTTTCTCCTTCACATCTGTGTTTCTCTGATTGGTTTACGATGGGTTTGTTAGTCCCGCCTCTAGTCTCGAATTTGAAAGCCAGTCAACAGCGCAATCCCAGACTGTCTTCCAATGAATCTCATACATGGAGTCAGGCTG